>VWZK01006114.1:4145-29158 GCA_013396935.1 Baryphthengus martii
ATTAGAGAATTATAGGGCACTTTTTCTTTCTTTTATATTTTAGGAAGATAACTGAATTTATCATTTGGGATTTTCTCTTAACTCTACAAAGCATACTGTATTTATGTGTTTTGAAAGTCAAAGGCTTTATGTTATGACAGAAAATAGGAACATCTCACAAATTGTTAGTGCTGGGATTTGCATATATCATTACTTTACTTCCTAATTATTTTTTTATCTATTTGCATAATGAAAAAGCAAGTGGCTTCTTCTCAATAACAATAAATATAAAAATGTGTCTGTCACTCCTCCATGTGGAAGAAACTTCAGGGTTTTTTTTCCTAATGCCCCAAAGTTGAAATTTCAGAAATAATGAAATAAAATATTGGACAAAAAATTAAACAAGATCAGAATATAATACGCATCCTCTTCAGGGACATCCAGGATTTATACTGGGGTAATTCTATCATTACTGATACTTCTACCTTTAATTTACTGACAGATAAGTGAAAAAGAATACAGAGACTTTTATCTTTTCAGGAGAAATGTCTAAATGACTAAATAACCACCTTGGTCATCTCTCAGGGAAGTAGACGTTTCTGTTCCATTTGCTTTTGTTTTACTACTAATGAGACATGTCTAAGCTGAAAAGGTTTTGAAGATTTGTGCGTTGTAGTGATAATTTATCCCAGCCTCACTTAGAGAGAAGAACCTTTTATTGATCGCATATCTGACTTGTTTAAAGGCCATCAGCCACCATATCAGATCGACTCTCAAGTTTTAATGGTAGGAAATCTGTTTGTTGGTGTTAGGTAAAAATTAGATACAATAAGACAGAAAACAGAATATAAAATATCAGTTATATAAAACTTTTTTTTTCTCACACTTGGTACCTAAAAATCTAATGTGCAGAGAGTCACGTTTGTGGTACTGTTGTAGGAGTCACAGACTGTGAGCTGAGTTCCCACCCCAGGCAGCAGATTTTTACATAATATTGAGCAAATCACTCCAGGAATGGTTAAGATTCACAGCACACTGTCATGCTATGTGTAGATGAGCCAGCTCTGAACACGTTTGTGTATCTGAACCAATTCTCTGCAAAGGCAGTAGCCTGAGTGGTGAAAGAACATCACTGACAGGACCCTAATTAAATCGATCTCTGTGAAGCCATGTAGTCCAATTGGACCACTTTGCTAATGTGACTATACAACTTCCAAATTTTGCAGCTAACTAAGGATAAAGTGTGATATGCTGCAGAGAGGGAGGTCCTTATGGTTTTGTGGTTTGCCCATCCGCCAACTCCATCACAAGATGATTTTGTAGGTAAATGTACATAAGGTGTGCAACGATCAAGTAACATGGTGTAAGAAGATAATTTAAATAGACAGGAGAAGTGATGGACCACATGATCTCAGAAACTCACACAAGTCTCTGAATATAGGGTGCAGATTATTATCATATGGTTTTCATTATCACCTAGACTGCAAATTGCTTCCTCTTCAAAACAAAATGGTTGACAAATTAGCTGATTTTCTGTGTGAGTATAGCTGATGAGAGACATTTCCCCTCATTACATTATATCATAGACTAGTTACAGAAAGGAGGAAGAAAGAGAGCTGCTTGAATGAGAAGAATATTTTTTAGACTTGCATAATCAAATAGTTCAGAAAACTCTTAATTTACAAACAGTAAACAAGAAAAGTGGAAAGGCTGGTCAAAATTCAGCTAAGGAAAGTTAAGAAAATGTTATCAAGAATGTTGACAGATATATCTCAGCTACACAATAGAAAGTGTCAGAATAAATCCCAGAGAACTTAAACAATAGCTCTGGTAATAGCAGCAAGAGAGTTTCCATTTATTAGTACAAACATTTTGAGTGTATAGTTGAAAGACTAACAGCTTTATGTTTGCCATCAGGGAAAGTACACAACCAGGAGCAGTTATATTTTTATGTTATTGTTTCAGAAGAGTTGTATGCAAATTTGAAACCATATTTTCTGCCCATATAGACAACAAATCTCGGCCTTCTGGGTGTGTCACTCTTTCTTCTTGTTTTGACTAGTTCTGGTTACCCTGCAGTCCAGTTATTTATATGTTTCTATTTTTCCCTGTCCTGTGTCTTTGAAAATGCCAGCTTGCACATAAAATATGAAAAAAATAGTTCCTGCATAGTCTTAAAAGTTAAAGCAGTAGCAAATAAGTGAGACTTAGAACATGACTCAAACATTAACATGGAATTATCCATAAAGCTTAAATGTCAGGGTGATCGTAGCATTTTTTTTTGATTCAAGCTACCTAACACTCATTCAGAAAATATATAGGAGTTTTCAGGAAACAGCCAAGGGACCATTCCCAACTCACAGCTTGGTCAACATCACCTGTTTTGGAGAAAAAAAAAAAAAAGTTTAATCTATATGGAAAAAAATCAGGTCAAGGCAGTTGACTGGAGAGTCAGAGAATGATCTGGTGTCTGGCTGCTACTACACACATAGTCATTGAGGTTAATGCACTGTTGTTACAGATCCATGGTCTCAAATGGATGAAAGATATGAGGTGATTCTGGATCTCTAGCACCTAAAAAAATCTAAAGCTTCTCAGAGTATCTGGTTTTGTCTTTGTTTTTGAATGATATTAATAGATTTTCCATTAACTTACTCTTATATTATGGCCAGAGAGTAGTGAATGCAACATCCATTCCCTGACCACATATTCAAACCTGATCCTAGAGACAAATAGTCATGGGAAAGAAGATCCAGTAACGATGATGAATGACACCTTATGAAATTGTCTATATGTCTTCACCAGCTACAGAAGAAGCCTAGAGTCAAATTTAGTCTAAATGGACTAATGTTTATAAATTAAAAGAGAGATGAGATGTACTTCATACCACTTTGATGTGCATAATGTCTTATTTTTTACTGGAAAGAAGTCGATTGTCCATAAAATATTCCACAAGAAATCTGTATTCATCAACATTTCTAAGCAGAGAAGAGAATGCATAGAAAGAGAAAGAAAGAAAAAAAAGTAAAAAAAAGAACGGGCGAGAGGGGAGAATGAAGTTATTAAATTATTATCTTGTTCTTCGTGGAAACCAAAACTGTTCTGGGTGCCAGAGGCTCAAGGATTGGTGTTACACCTGTTTGAACCTATAGGTCATGCAAAGCTGTAGAAGTTTATTTACATTTCCCTTCTCAGTTCTGTAAAGAAAGATGTATCTAAAAGACCCAAGGAGCTGCAGTGAAACTGTGCTGTATTGTGATTTCTTTAGGTCCTCTAGCTAAGCAGATGAGAAACAAGAGTAAGAATAAGTAATGACTATACACGGAAAGAAAGCACAACAGAAATGTAGGAAGTCTATTTAAAAGGGAAATATGAGGAGAGAGAAACAGAGGAAATAAAACAGAAAACCTGAATAATCTAGCCTCAAAACCAGACATGACAGACACAGAAATCATTCTACTAATTAAAAAATAACTAGATTCTTCATGCAATTTGCTTTTCCTGAGACAAATGGTACTGGTTTACTGCAAGGTTTCCTGATAAACAGAAATAGCAATAATTATTACAAGTAATAATAAATGTGTAAGTAATAGCACTACTATTCTTATCTGTTGAGGATTATTTTATTTGTGTATACAAAAGAAACAAGTTAAAGGAAAAAATAAGATTAAAATAGAGAATCTACTGAAAATCCATAATGTGAGAGGACATAAATATTCTTTAATTCATTGTTATACCTGAAGGGCCAGTACAGCTATCAGAAATAATTAAACAACATTTTATAATCCTAAAGAGCTATGAAAAACCTATAGATTCTTAAATAAAATTCCTTTGAGACAAGTTGATGACTTAAAAATACTTTCAAAAAAACATAACACCTATTTTTTACTTTTAAATGCATTTCTACTCTGAGGGAATACATTCCTTTGAAATGTCTCTCATATGTGCAAATCAATAGAAGAGTCCTAGCATACAATCTTCTCTTGGTATAAGTTGCTATGCACAATAATTCCAGTTTATATCAGCGAAGGAATCATCCAATGGTTTGGTTTTAATGAACAAATAAAATGTTAATATTTTATTTAAAGCATAACTGCTTTCTTTGGTATTCTGTTGTCCAGGCAAGCCAGCTTGGAGCATCATAATATACTTTCTCATGAAGTTCTTAATATTTCCCGCTTTCAGTGTGGTCAGATGCAAATACTGAGAAAAGTGGAGTTTCTCTTCTTAGATTGACAATTCGAGTTACAATCAAAACTGCAGAGGTAGGGAAGAAAGATTTGACTTGGGAGGAATTGCCTATCTGACAATCCGACAATCAAGTACACATGTCTTGGGTTTTTTTCTGTAAAATGAGTGCACTTTACATGAAAACCAATAAGATAATAAATTCAAATACCCTTTTTGCAGCCACACATATGCTACTAGCAAAAGCAATATGCATTAAAACATTAGAATCACACCTAGAACATTACTTCACTGTGAAGTGTTTTGTAAAACATTACATATATATAGTAACATACAGATATAATGTACATATATATATAATACTACTTAGCTTTTAGGCAAAGCTCTCTAGAAGGTATTTTTATTACATTTAAATAATGGAGTAGCATCACTGTATCTGTTTTCCAGATTAAGAAACAGAAAACAGAGTGGGAGAAATGTTTCATCAAACTTGTTGAATTGAAGCCCCCAGGGTCCTGATGCATTGTAGTGTTCCTCAAATATGGACACGCTCTGTGACAAGGGCCGTCCAGACAATCAATCCCAAGGTGGACTGCAGAGGACAGAGGTTTATTGTAACATCCTTCTCTCAGGTAGATAAGACTGTATTTCTCACAACAGATACAGGGAACACTCCTAAGAAAGAAGCTTTTCTTCTGTCTTTCAAAGTGCAGAGCATGGCTCAGTTTCACTTTGAAACACAGGACTTAGAGCTGATGGTAGCATCCCTCTGTAATTACAGCAGCCAACAGTTAGAGAAATTCCTCTGGAAATAGAAGATCTGGTTTTAATGCCAACTTTTGCCTGTTGAAATCATCATCCAGGAGAGCAGCAGAAATTCTGATCTATGGGCCTTGCTCTAGAGATTCTCTCTGTGATTCAGACAGTAACAGCTAATATCAGTACAATGACAAACCTGAAACAAAAGCCCAATGTCTCTCCCACGAGTGCTTTATCAAGGGTGTTAGTGAATCATGTACCCATCTGAGATCCTTTGATGTGACTCAGGGTACCCGAAGGGGCATTAGAAGTGGGGTCCTCCAGAGTTTAGCTGTCAGGATCAGGAGACAACTGAGTAAGCTTTTCAGATTTGCAATTTGGAGCATATACAGCTGAATACTGCTCGGAAACCTTGTTTCTGGTACTTAAATTATGGTTTTAAACTGACCTTTTGTTTAACAGGTATGACATCGTTCGTCTCTGTGCTTTGTTCTGTCAGGAGGAGTTAATTGCAATCCATATGTTAAAGTTCACTTCTACAGAATCAAAATCTAATTATAACTCTGAAATTCACTTCATCCTGCTATCAGAGAATAGAGGTGTTGCAGAGCCAAAGAAAGAGGAACATATTTTCAGCAAATCCCTTTTCCTTTGTTGCTCAGAAATGTAAGGTACCTGCTATATGTATTGATTTGAGGATTTCCTGGAGTGTCTCTAACACTCTAGAGTGTGGAAATTAAAATAAAATGGGGTCCTTTGGAGTGACTGAATTGTTATCCATTAATTTTCATGCCAGACTTGTATGTGTAAAACCTTCTAGCTACTGCTGCTGCAGATGTCTCAGATGATAGTAAAATACCAATAGACTGTTCTCTGTCGGGTTTGATGTAGCCTCCTGGCAGCACCTATTAATACCATGCACTTCTCTAGTATCTTTTTTTCAATGACTTCAAAGCTCCAGATGAGTCTGACCAAGCTTGTGAGATCAGCAACGGATTTATACAAGAGACCCTTCACAAGACGTGAGCATATGCTGGGAAAAGCAGTGAACACAAAAGAACAGTGCAACCTCACTCGGCAGTTTACAACCAGGTTTAAGAAGAATAGGTTATCCTGTCAAATCCTGCACAAATCTACTGGGAGAATGCGCTCAACTCAGCCTTTGAGCCTTCTAGTGAAAGACAAGGGATTTGTATTCCACGAGGTAAATTAGTGTAATGCCCTTGAATTCCAGTTATTTCACTGAAACAGTAGCAGTAACCAAGCAGTGATACTTAGGTGTACGTGAAGGCTGACTTCTTCTCACAATTGAGTTATACAGGTGCAATTGATAGAACAGTATGACCTGTAAATACTTTATTGCTGATATTGATTCATGACCCAGGAAGACCATATTTTGGCTGTTAGCTTCCACACCGAGTCTACAGTGGCAATGGTTAGAAAAATGATCATCTTGCTTGTCTTTTGACCAGTTCTGACGTAACGTCAATAAGACAAAGTAAGCAAGGCACCTTGTGGTGTTACCTTTTCTCTGCAGACTCACTTTTCAGCACACACATTTTAGAAATGTTTTGTTTTCTATTTCATACCAGTGAGGTCTGGCATCTCAAACTCCAAGCAGTGCCTTTGAAGTATTTTCCCAATAAATGCAGGAAATCAGAATCACAGTCATGAAAATCTGAATAGACGTGATTTGATTTAATTGCATTACATTTCACCATTTATCTTCCACTTCAAAAAGGGAGTTGTAATACTGATACCTGAATAATTACCCAACATCTATGGACATCAGTCTAAAGGATTTGATTTCAACAATTAACACTTGACCTAAAGAACTGGAAAAATTCTAAACTCTTCCAGAAGACAGAGAGGAACACTCAAAGCCAGAAAGTAAATAGGACATACTTTTATCTAGACATAATGCAACAAATTAGCTGCTTTCCACCTGCAGACTCACTCCACTGTGTGTTTTCATTCATAATTTGTGACTTCTCCACAAAGACGTGGTCTGCAAACCTTTTTGAAAAATATGACCATATTCCAGAAAATATATGACCATGATAGCACTATGAAAGAACAAACATACTGGCCTGTGATGTCTTATTGATGAAATGTAACACTTTGAATTCTGACCACCTTTTTCTTTACAGTCGCCAGAGGACATACCAGGACCTATTCCTTATTGGACTTAAGAGCAGAGCAGCATTGACTTCGGTGGACCTGCACTAAGTCATATAATCAAAATTCTGGTTCAGTGTTTGCAGTGAATTCTATTACCTGAAGAGAAGGAAAATTCTCTTTCGACTTGTGACCAAATTACACATGAGGTAATGATCTTGATTTCATAGCATGGAAAGAGCAGAGTTTTGGCCTATAGTATTATTGCCAGGAGCATTAGCCACAAAAGAAAAATCAAAAGTACCACAGAAGAAAAATCTGCAAATGTAAAAAGAAAAATAAAAATAATAAGAACCTGGGATCACTCCATTCTTTTAAACTAACAGAAGGGAGAAAAAATTATTTGAAACTAATCCAATCTCTTGACACCTAAGTATTAATGTTTTGGTTTACTGTGCAAACATCAAAGGTATGTGACCAGTAATAATGGACAAAATAGTTAAAGATTTTTATATATGGATTGCATTCATAGAGGATTTTCTGAGGAAAATAACCTGAGATTACTATGAATAACTTGGCAAGCATGCTAAAACAGATTAAAATCTATAAAGCCAAAAAAATCATATACATTAAAAGGCATTAATGAATGGTATACTTCTGTAGTCCTTAATCCAGATATGGTCACCCAACATTAAGAAAAACATACGTGAAATTATAAAACTCATCATGGGGCAAAAAATACGGCAAGAGACAGAGTATAAATAGAGGTATCGCAAAGGTTGGAGTTGCTTAGCTGGATAAGAAGAAATTAGAGCTCTTACTGTGAAAATTATGAAGGACATGGTGCGCAGGGAATACCACAGTTAAATTAGATTGGAAGTGAGTTTAGAATAAGAAAGCATATACATCTGTATGCAATCCATATTCAGCAATTTGGGTTTTATTGTTGAAGGAGGCATTTGATTTAAATACTGTGGCAGAAATCCTAAAGGGTTGGATAATTTTACGACCACTAATAACATTTGTCATTATGTATGTTGCCATTATGATAAGGATAATCAACTTTCATGCTATAGAGCATAAAGTTATCACCTGTGGGGATCAGGGAATTTTTTTTCATAGCTATTAGGTGTCCATTATGATTTTTCTCTTTTGTTTTTTCTAGTCAGTCGAGTGAAGTAGCCTCCAATCCACATAGGTCAATTCTTGCGGCTTCAAAGACACTTCATTAGGCTATGCAGGGGTGAGGTTCAGTTAGGTGACTCTTATCCTGCTAGAGTGTAAACCCTCCTGCTCGGGGTGAGGGAGGTTCTTTTATGGTAAATCAAAGAATTAATAAAGGAGTGTCACAATATTTAATTTAGAAGAGTAGCTAATACTGTCTGTATTCATTCATTTAGTAGAACAAATGGGTCTCAGGGTCTGAATGAGACTGAGGGACTTATATATAGACAATATTGATCAGTTTGTGTTCCTCCAGGAGAATCACCTGAATTGGGCAGGAAAAATTTATCTTGAATCAATATCTTTTTGACCATAAGAGCTTGACGGTGGAAAGATAATTTGAACTGACAAAAGATCAAGGTATTATTCAAGGCACTGTATCATCCAAGGCACTGTGAAGAAGTAAAAACATGGAAGAAGAGCTGGTGTTAAATACTTCACTACTCCTTTTTTAACCTCTCCTACTTTATAATGCGCGGAGTTTTATATCAAAACCTTGTTTTATTACTGCTGATTCAGTGTAATCTGTGGTTAGTTCTGGCCTGAACATTTCATGACCTTTAAGCTAATGGGAAACTTGTAACATTTTTGAAATTTTCTGTAAGTTATTTTGACTTGTAGCTGACAGTTTATTTATTTTTGAAGTTTGAATGGAAGGAATTGGTTTCCAAAAATTCAAAATGTTGAAGTGTTTAGATCTAAAGCATGATTAAGGAGAATTTACAACAGCAAAAGTCTATTTTTCCCACTGCCCTTCAAAATCATGCTTATTTAAGATGATAGAAATGGATTTACATTTATTTTTTAAAGTACAAAAAAAAAGTGTAATTACAGATATTCATGTTTGTCTTCAACAAAAAGTAAACTGTTCCTTTCTCTGCCCCATCAAACATTCTCTAGTTGTGGCAGTAAAAACTCACTGTGCAGGTCTTGCTTCTGACATAGCTGTTATGCATCTATGGAAGGATTAAATACAATTCTGTGTTCATATGATAAGAGAGAAGAATCTGGAACATGTATATTTCATCCCTCTTTACATTACATTCAGACTCAGTAGCCTGAAGGCCAAAACTTGGTAGAACACATTTGGTTAGTGATTATTTCATCTTGTGATAAATACTCAAAAATTTAGAGTGGTATGCTGCATTTTACAGGGAGAATTTAATTTATTTTTCTACATGTAGCACATCTAGCTCAGCCTTCAGCTATTATTTGGGTTTCCCTGTAGGTCCTGTGTCATCCCGATCAACTCCATGTAGGTGTCCTGGATAGCCTGTGGATTCCCAAATCATATCATAGGCCCAATATAAAACATTTCAGAGAAAGGGTAAGAAGTACTTTTACCCCCGGCTTCAGCAAGGGTAATGGTGCAATGTCATTGCTGTGATTTAACCCTACCCAGCCAGCAACAAAGCAACCAGCAGCAAAGCAACAATGCAGTGGCACCCACACTCCTATCCTTCTCCAGTGGGGTGGGGAGGTGAAAATGCCACAAAAGGCTTGAAAGTCAAGACAAAGGACAAAGTGGGCTAACTTACCAATTATGGTCATGGGCAAAAGACAGACTCAACTTGGGGAAAGAAAATCAAGTAAATTTAAACAAAGCCACCACGAATTCACCTACTGAACCACAGTAGGACAGTAATAAGTACAACCAGACCTTAAATGCAACCTTTTCCCTCCACCTCTTCCTTCTTCCCAGGCTCAGCTCTGCTACCTCCGCCTCCACCTGAGTGGTGCTAGGAGGGCAGGGAACAGGAGTTATGGTCAGTCCCAGTTCATTCCATGTTGTTCCTGCCGCTCCTTCCTCCTCAGGAGGAAAAATCCTCACAGTCCTCCCCTGTGGCAACGTGGTGTCCCTCCCATGAGAGATAGCCCCCCATGGGCTTCTCCTACCAGTGTGGGTCTCTTCTACAGGCTGCAATCCTCCCAATAATAGACTGCTCCAGCACAGGCATCTCTCAGAGTCACAGACTTCTCTGGGAGCAGTCCTCTGCTTTAGCGTGGGATCCTCCACAGGCTGTAGACAGGATTTTTCTCCTCCATCCATCTTCAAGGGCTGCAAGGGCTCAGTCTGTCATCTTACCACAAGACGAAGGGGAATGACTGTTCCAGTGTGCCTCCCCCACACTCTTTCCTCACTGACCTCGGTGTCCACATGATTGTCTCTACCAGTTCCCACTCCTCTGCATCACAAAGAGGTTCCAACATGGAAAGACTTGTCCAACAGATTTTCCCCTCTTAAACTTATTATCACAGAGGTGCTGACTGACTCGGCCTTGGGTCTGACTTAGAGGAGCTGGCTTTTTGGCAGAAGCCACCCAAGTAGCCCTCCTCTCCACTACCAAACCCCGCTCAGGCATAAACCAAACACAACCACGTACATCTTTTTGCCAGCTAAAATGGTTGTTGGTCTTAGGACAGCTGCTACACCCACAAAGCCCACAGTGCCAGACTGGAAAAGTGTAGCTACCCCTTGCAAATAAGCCCTGCAAGAGACACTACTTGCTAGCTCTTAGATCTGGGCAGAAGAAGGACGTTAGAGCTTTGAATAAAGATTTACTTATGGAAAACAATAAAAGCTAACACAAAGCCAAGGTTAACTGAGACGTATAATTAAACTTCACATTTGCTTTAATAGAATACAATATTGACTTTGCTCTTTAAAGTAGATTATGTTGTTGACATTACAGCAGTACAATAAACAAACCACCAAGGTTTTTACTAGCAGAACAGAAAATTAAAGCTGGTTATGACAAGCCAAATAAAATGAGTTTATTCAGGGCTGTATAAATCATCAATAAGAATTCCTAATCACTCGCCTCCAAAAAGCTAGATTATTTGATCTGCAACAAAACTGGGGCTGTGTCAGCAAGTTGGATGCAAATCAAACAACATTCAGACATCTCAAAAATTCTTAAAGTATGTGTCTGGAATACAGATGAAGGCCAGAAATTCAGTGAGGCCTTCTTAGGGTGGTGGAAATGTAAATTCTTTTTTTACACTGAGATGTGGTTATTAAAACAGGAGTCTCTCATCAGCATGGTATATCACAGATAAAACATTATTCCTCTTTTCTAGTCTTATTTTCTGTATATATTCTCACAAAGACTATTCTTTGTTTCATTTATACATTTTATACAGACTAAAAGCTACACAAAGCTAAACTGTTCGTTCCGATGCTTCATGATATTATATTACCTTTTAATAAAAAAACACATGGTTCCTGAAAATGTCTGCCATAATTTAAGGCTTGCCAGCCACAACAGCACTCTAATGCATGTATTTTATATACAAGTCTTATTGTAATACTTGTGATCAATAAAGATGTTCACTCAGACATGGAGTAAATTTGTGAACTATTAATATTTTATTATCTTTCCCTAAATCATAGCCTACTCCTGCCTCAGTGAAATGT
Source organism: Baryphthengus martii (assembly GCA_013396935.1). Lineage (NCBI taxonomy): Eukaryota > Metazoa > Chordata > Aves > Coraciiformes > Momotidae > Baryphthengus > Baryphthengus martii. The sequence continues at coordinate 15,832 of VWZK01006114.1, forward strand.
TTTTTTCCAGATTTTTTTTCATACCGTATAAATAAAGGTTAATAGCAAAATAAAAATAATAAAATATATAATTAGAAGTTTTCATTACTCCAAAAATTATAATACAGAATTGAGATGTAACACAAACTTCTTCATGTTTGCTTGAATGTGGATCTGGGGAAAGTTGTTCAGAATTCAAGGTAAAGTTGAGAAGCAATCTGTTTGTAAAAGACTCGTCCTTATTTTTTAATATTTTGAAAGTACCAAGCTTAAACACTTGCTTGAATCTTTCCCTATTTCAGCATTTACTTAGGGCTTACTGTTTAAAAACAAGATGCTCTAGAATGAGGGGAAATCTTGAAGATATCATGGTGCCGTAGTCTTCCTCATAGTACCACTCCTGTGTTCCTGAATAGGGTACAAATGAAGAACACATAGAGGAGATCAAAGCTTCACAGACTTCTATGGCTTATTGATTTGTTTCCATGTTACTATGGCAGAGCTGCTAATAAAGCCAAAGTTTGGCCAGATGGTCTATTGACTATAATATACAGAGGGTGTTGACCAAATCTTGGATGAAGAACAAAAATAAGGCATGAAACTAACATGGAAGATTAAATATTGCTAAAAGAAGATGGTGTCAGATTAGACTTCTAGATTATTTTGCTTATCTAAACAAAAAAAAAAAAAAAAAAAAAGTGCCTCTGAAGATTTGGACTTTGTTGAATCCTTTGATTCAGTACAGCAAGAAAAATTGTTTTAGTTGGAGAAAGTAGAAATTGTAAAGAGGTTAGAGTACAGGTGAAAGTGCAAATAACAATTAGTTGTATAAATGGCAGTTAGTTGTCCATGAAAGGAGAACTGTTCATCTGGAGGAAAGTTACCGGTAGAATTCATTACGGTTTAGACTTGAGCTTTCCTTAAAATGATCATTATTGAGCATAATACTAAAGTGTGAATGTGATAATAGCTCAGAGTTGGAAGATACCTTTTGTTTGGAGGAAAAGCGTAATATCTCTTAAAATGAAAACCTAAATGCTACAAAGGACTAGACTAATCAGAACTTTTGCTGTGAGTTGAGGGGTCATCACAAAAGGCAAATGACACATCAGGGACTGTGAATTGCTGATAAGATGTTACCATACAAAGAGATGGAGGGCATCCAAAGGTCCATTACCTAAAGGATTGCCTGTAGAGAAAGTACATTTGTATCATTGTAAAAGTGCTTGCTAAGGACTCATCTAGCATCCAAGAAAATGTGATTACTTTTGACCATGTGGCATTGGGGCTAATAAATTCATTGAAAATAGGGAGACCTCCTCCTCATGACGGGAGATTAAAAGACCTCATTTTGTTCACCTTAGCAGACAAAAAGCTGACCAGGAATGTAAGTATCAGAGAAGGAAGAGAAGCATCTGTTCAAGAGAAAGTAGAAATAAACAGGCCATGAACATACTTATGTCTGAAAACAGAAGCATGCTAAGCATCATGTTCTGGAAATCTTTTCAGCAGAGCAATGGGGACATGGGAATTCACTAATGCAAATGGGTCTTCTGTCCAGAGATCATATTCTGTGCCTGTTCATCACATCATGGAGGTGGAACGGATGATTCAGATAAGCACTTTGTATGTTTTTAACTATAGAAAAATATTAAGGAAAGACTTCTTAGGCTACAGTGGCAGCATCAGGCAATTGTAGGTGTAGGTGGTAAACTGGAAGGGTTGAACATATTCCCACAGTAAAGCAAAACAAAACAACAAAAAAAAAAGGTAGAGAATATATATAAAGGAAAAAAAAGGCTAGCATACCCTGCTGTGAGTGAAATATGATTCTGTCATTCAGTACTGCTGTTTTCTTAAAATGTTGTTGGGTCTGATGTGGAGACTGGCATGAAAATGGAGGTCAAAATATGTAGGGATTTCAAATATGTGTTAGATATTGTTCTGGGCTGATTTCTTTTGACATCCAGCTGTGTTTGTGTTTGGGAGCAATGTTTGAAATCAAGGGTCATCTCTGCAGGCAACTGTGTGGGGAAATATTAACTAGCACAGTAAACAGAGAGGGCTTGAGTGAAATACCATTCATAGCTAAATGGGAATACTTTAGGCTGGTTACAACAGTGGGGAAGAGTATCATAATCTGAAAATATTTCTTAACAGAACGTATGACAAAGGGCCTGTTTTCTTTAGGATATTAATGAGTAATAAATTTATATGCTTCCCCCTCACTCCCTCTTCAACAAAAGCCATTTACACCAGGGCGCTGGTTGGGGAGCTCTAAAAATATGAGCCTCTTCATCTTAAGCCCCCAGTGGTCCAAAGACACATCAGCTTTATTTTTCTCACTGCTTATAGAATTTATTGAATGTTAGAAATTTAGATGGTTACTCAAACTGTAAAGGTCTAGATTTTATCTAGAGTTCAGATAAGAATAAGAAAAGTTTTAGGACTCAGACTCTAACAGAATTCAATTCAAATTAAGACATGAATTGAAAGTGTATGCATAGGCCCATATCGGCCTTCTAGTTTCCATACAAGCAAATGTCCAGCATGTAATATCTTAGCAATTCCAAATTCAGGAAAAAACCAACCAGTTGGAATTTTTGCTATATCTTGTCTGTGACTTCTGATAACTAGGCCTTCTGGCCTTCCAGGCCTTGATAACTGGCCTGGAAGAACACTTCCTTACTTCCTTTCTCTCTTTCTTTCTTTCCTTGCAGCAAAGGAAGAGGGTAACTGTGAAATATTGTCTCTGTGTTCTCCCTGTGCTCATAACAACCACTGAGCCAGCGTGATGTTCGGTGGTAACTCACTACAGCTGTAGGTCAGCAGCAAACACCCACTCCAGAGGTAACAGGAAAAAAGAGGTGGATTTCTGGAACTAGTTTCATGCAATGCAGCCTCCTGTGCTGTCAGGGCCTACAGGTTCACTCTAACCCCTAAACAGATGGCTGAATTTGGAAGCTGCTGTGGGTTGTTTGCAGATGTATGTGTGAAGGAGGAGGTTATGGTGGGTTTGATTTCTATGTATTGAAATGAATATTAAAGTATGTTTCTTGTTTTGTGCTTATATAAGGAAGTCACACTTTGAACTTTCCTAGTTGGGACAAAGGTAATGACAAATTAGAGATTATTTGTCTTCACAACTCTGGTGTGGAAATTACTACAGTAGGTCACACTCAAAGAGTGTTTACTTTTGATGCCTGTTTCCTGCAGAAAGCATAATAGAAGCTTTTTAAAAATCCAGAAAATCATAATGAAAGGAGTTGAGAAAGAATCTGATACATATACCAGTCTCATAGTCGTTGATGAAGACTGACTGAGGCACTGAGATTTGCACTTCTAGTTGTCTTTATTGTTGGATATTAATAACTACAATTAGAATTATTTATACACTTGCATAAAAATTTCCATTCCCTCTTTACTTTCTGTGCAAGCCATATTCCAGAGTGATGCATTTGAGAGAGTCACCCTGACACCATTTTAAAATCATAGTGAGTAATAATAGACTTGTTAGGGTGCAATGACTCTGCCCCATTTAAAGTATGTAGAGCAGGGCATAGCAAATTTTCCTACAAAATTGCCTTTTTCTCCATTGCTTAAAATTCCTTTAGATGACATGCAGATGTAGACCTCTACACTGTAAATATCTACATTTGCTCAGATGAATCCCATTTCTTTTGACAATTAACTTTGCCAACTGTATCAAAATGTTTACATGAATGCCAGTACATAAAAAATAGGTGAATAATGGCTTTGCTCTCTCTGTTCATTGAAACACAGCAGTTATACTTGTGACTTAGACTACTTGAGATTGAGGCTTCAGTAGTAGCCAGGTCCAGGTGCTTCCAGGAAACGTGCAAAACAATCAAGAAGCTGACAATGTAGAAGACAAATAATTTCCTAATCACAATTTGACTTAATTTCGCCTTGAAGCTTGAAGGTTCTCCCAGATTCAGAAGATTTTAATCAATTCTAAAAAAAAACATTATAATGTATTTGAATGCTTTTCCTAGCCCTACAAACGGTCCTTTCGTCTTGTACTCCCAGAAAATACAAAGTCTACTGTTACTACCTATTGCTACCACTCCTTGGGTACTTGATATGAAAGTGAAAGTGCTATACTGCCTACATGCTAGCATACATCACTTTATGGAAACAATGCAAATAACAAGTGACACTCTATCAGTTTTTGGCAGATGAATCTTAATTCAGATGCTAAGCAAGTTGATTCCAGCCCATAAAAGCATTTACTCAAGTTCTTAAATCAGTGACTCCCAGCCTCTGTCATTTGTGATATCTTCAGAAATGCCACCTCTGTGATAAATACTGAATATCATTTATGGTCTCACATTTCTTTGCTATTCTCTGAAGGCTCTTTAGAAGTCACAGGTTTCCAAAGGTGTCAGGTACCGCAGTTCACAGACTCACAGAATCACAAAATTTCTACAGTTGGAAAAGACCTTTAAGATCAAGTCCAGTTATTGTTTACTCTACCAGGTCCACTACTACACCATATCCTTAAGCACCATATCTAGAGGGCTTTTAAATATATCCAGGGATAGCAATTCAGCCACTTTCCTGGGCAGCCCTTTTGGTATAGAAGTTTTTCCTAATGTCCAAACTAAATTTCCCCTGGTATAACTTGATGCCATTTCCTCTTGTCCTGTCACTCGGGACTTTTGAGAAGAGACCAACACCCACCACTTTGCAATCTCCTTTCAGGTAGATGTAGAGAACAATAAGGTCTCCCCTCAGCCTCCTTTTCTTCAGACTAAACAACCCCAGGTCTTTCAGCCTCTCCTCTTGAGACTTATTCTCCAGACCCTTCACTAGCTTTGTTGCCCATCTCTCGACTCACTCCAACACATCGATGTCTTTCTTATACTGCACTGCTCAAGGCTGAAAATCATTGTCTTAAATGAGGCAACTCTATTCCCATAGACATATGGTTATGTGTTTTAGTAGGATAGTTCTTCTAGTGCAAATGATTTGGAGCACTTACAGTATGTGTACACTGTCAGATACAATAAAGGCCCACTGTATTTAGTGTGTATAGGAATTTCTGCAAATCTATGTAATTTCTTATGTATAATAATATTATATTTTATTTGCTATTTGTAAATTCAAAAGAACAGTCTCGTGTTTGAGCATTTAATCTTCTTCATGTCAGCATTTGAAAAGCAGTCTAAACCACTAGTACAACATTGCTAGAGAAGAGACAGAGGTGAGATTTAAATGCTTTTTAAAAATTTTTAATCTGAGGTGGCTGATGATACTGTCTGTGTAATTCTCTACTCATTAACATGTCAATTGAATTTCATTTTTTGATTCCTAAGGTTTTAACTTTATTTTATGCATTTTAAACAACCCTGTTTCCTAAATGCTCAGTTCATGCCCTAGCTGTGCATAAACCAAATTTTATGTCCTAGATGGGTCTAGACTTTTATAGCTGCAGTATATTGTGAAACTCCATAGTTTGGTGCTTACACTAAAATAATGTCATATTTTTTTCTTCTTGCTCTTCCCCAGCTGAGAGTGTGCATGTGGAGAGGAGAATACAACAGAAAGATACCTGAGAGTTTATTCATTTTTTTCAAAACACAAACAGCAAGTTGGAGGTTTTGAAAGTGCTCTGTTGGTCTAAACGTTTTCAGTCTGTACAGAAACGTGCGGTAAAGCTCCTGTTGACTTCAACAATGCACAGTTTTAAACACACCACCTTTTGGCTTTCTTTGTAATAAGACAGAGTTACAGTTAATCCACAGAACATACGGTCTCCCAAGTTCTTGGCTTTTTCAGAATCGTTTTTGCTATACAAAAGCCAAAAGCTAAAAACATGGCTACGTCCCAAAGAAAGAGAATTTTTCGTTCTGTATTTAGAGGTGATCATGCTGTTATTTTTAATTGCTGAATGATATAACTATGGAGATCAGATTTTGGCCTCCTTGTTTTCCAAAAGTCTCTGCATTATTTTAATGATATGTCTCTGGTAGGCAGTCTTATTCAATAGTTTCTCTCAGGTTTTATCTCACTGTTTCTGCCAAGGTGCTCTGCACAAAGCTTTTCATGCTGTAAGGCACCTGGTTAAAATGATCCTATCTTAATTTCTTCATCTAGTTAAACAAATTTTCTGGATAAAGAACTAAATTTTGTAGGTTTTGTCCCCAGAGTGGGAACACATTTTGTGACAGAGTAAACCATTTTCCATTTAGAGCATCAATGCCAGCATGTTACGGATAGCAGTTGAAAAGGTGAAAAGGAATCACCTGTGATTACATTCATTACAGTCTTTACATCTAAAACTGTCTAGCTCCAGCTGCTAATCTTTGCCTGTGCATGTAATAGCTGGGCAATAAAAAGTAAATATAAAGCATTGCCCTTGCTATAATTTGCATCAGTTATGCATGTGTTTTTTTACAGTTCAATGGCTTCTAGATTTATGCTAATGACAAGTGAAAAGGAATCAACTGTTTACATTTCTTCATATTTCACTATGTTTGAAACATAGAACTCTTAATGGAAATAAAGAGAAATTTAATTTCCCTTCACTCTGGATTGTTAAACTGGGATCCTCTCCCGACAGAAAAGCATAACATACTTGCTTAGTAGCAAGGGACTTGAAATTTCTGATAAACAAATCTAGACTGCACTTAAAAACAAAGAGCAGCTTGAACATAAAGTGAATCATTGGTTTGGATGGCCTTTACAGCCATGGAGTGCTGTGCAGGGGACAATTCTCTCAAAAAAGTTAAAATTTAGCTGTTTCAAATGATCTTCGTATAGAAAGCCAGACTTTTGACTACAGGAAGATCAAACATCCCAAGCCTCATGTTAGCATTTTAAAGGTATTTTTGTCTCTGTTCTGTATAGGAAAGCATCCATAACTGTCTGAATTCATAGCCATAAGCCTGCTGGAGCCAGTTGCTATAGTCAGCTAACACGGCAGGCATGAACGATCTGCCACCTTCAGAGCAGCTTTACATGGAGATGACAGCACTCATCTGCCCTATGCAAAATCAGCTGAGAGAGCTAAACCAACTCTGAAAATCAGGTGACAAGAGAAGTATGCAGAAGAACTACCTTCTCTGAAGAGTTTTTAGTTGTCTAAGAGGGTAGGCACATCTCCAACTGGGGAACTTCAGCCATTTGTTGGGTCACTCTATGCAAAATCACAGAAACACAGAATCACAGTATTATTAAGGCTAGAATAGACCTCAGAGATCATCAAGTCCAGCCTATGACCTAACACCACAACATCAGCTAGACCATGGCACTAAGTGCCAGGTCCAANTACCGTTGGCCTCAGCCCATCGACCCAGCCTGTCCAGGTCTCTCTGCAGTGTCTTCCTACCCTCCAGCAGATCGACACTCCCCCTCAACTTGGTGTCATCCGTGAATTTACTAATGGTAGACTCGATCCCCTCATCCAAGTCATCAATAAAGATGTTGAACAGAACTGGGCCCAGTACTGATCCCTGGGGGACACCACTGGTCACTGGACACCACCTGGATGTGGCACCATTCACAACCACTCTCTGTGCCCAGTCATCCAGCCAGATTTTAACCCAGTGAAGGGTGCACCTGTTCAAGCCATTGGCTGCCAGCTTTTCCAGGAAGATTCTGTAGGAGACTGTGTCAAAGGCTTTGCTGAGGTCTAGGTAGATCAAATCCACAGCCTTCCCGTCATCAACCAGGTGGGTCACCCAGTCATAGAAGGAGATCAGATTGGTTAGGCAGGATCTTCCTTTCCTAAACCCATGTTGACTGGGCCTGAGCCCCTGGTTGTCTTGTACATGCCACTTGATGGCACTCAGAATGATTTGCTCCATATCCTTGCCAGGCACCGAGGTCAGGCTGACAGCCCTACAGTTCTCTGGATCCTCCTTCCAGCCCTTCTTGGGGATGAGTGTCACATTGGCCAACTTCCAGTCGTCTGGGACCTCCCCAGTGAGCCAGGACCAGTGATAAATGACGGAGAATGAACCAGAAGCTTTCCAAGTTCTTGCAAGGAGATGAGACTCCTGAGCATCCCTCAGATATTCTCTAAACATCTTGTTGGTAAAAACCTTAGATAAGTGGGAGGCCCAGCAGAGGACACATACAAGATAGTGCACTTGAAGGTAAGTCAAACAGGTAGATACATCCCTTGACATTGTCTAGATTTCAGTACTTTCAAGGCTAGTTTTTAAAGGATTTAGGGGCTTATCAGGGCCATCAAACACAAAATCCTTTTTGGATTTTTTCCTTTTAGAGCAGAGTCTTAGTGTATTTTCACTAAGGAGAAAAAATTTAATAACTTATATCAGCAGACAAATTAGCACTAATCTGAGATAAAGTTCCAGGGAACACAAAATGAACTGCAGTTTTCACATGTATTAAATACTGAACTTATTTGAGGGTTAAATAGTCAAACCCTGTGGGGGAGTTACCTCACTTAATAAATTATTTTGAAACTTTACAACTGTCTTGTTCTCACTAAGGCCAGATTTCGCATGAATCAACAAATGGAACTAAGATAAGGTATGACTCCTCCTTGTCACTTCCACAGAGAGGCTAGGGTGTGGAGGGATATAAGAACACAAATAGCTTAGTTCCATACTTCTAAGCATCCTTGTTCCATATTAACCTTTAAAAATGTCCTGTTCACTCCCAGCATGCTCCTGCCTGTACATTTGGGTGCCCCAACAATTTTGAAATGTGTCCCTTCTGTAACTTTTACCTCAAGACAAATCTGAAATATAAGCACTGATTCTATTACTAATTTAAAACAGATTCTAGCCAATGTATGCTTTCAGTTTATGCCTCTATATGACACTTCTCATATATTTTGTGGTATTTTCTGTATTACAACCTTTACTGCAAATAGATTCACCTAAGGATCTCACTTCCATTAATTTTGCTTCAATTAACAGTAATTTGAGGGAAAATGTCCACCACAGAAAAAAAAAAGTAAAAAAAAAAAAGTGTATTTACTGCTTCTAAATATGACAGACTCCTATCAATTTTACTTGTTTTTCTTTGTGAAGGTCCTACAACAATAGTGCTTCAAGAAAACACTAACTTGTGATTTTGTTCACATAACTCAGACATCTTTGCAATTACAATTACAAAATCAGTGTTTGGCTGTGGAACAACATTTCCTTCATTAATGTTTTAAACAGTGAGCTGCTGACTTGCAACACATAGCCAATCCTTTGCCATGTTTTTAGATGGTCTAGAGTATGAATTCACCATGAATTCATCAGAGTGGAATAACCAGGGACACAAAATAATGTGTGTAGTCCAGGCCAAAAATATCGATCACTTGTGAACGATCCACAGATGGAGATTGACCTAAAATTATACTCAGGAAGCACATTGATGTGCCTTGGTTGCTAAAGCACTACAGTAAGCAACAATAAGTATTTCTGGCCCTTTTTGATGGCAGCCATCTGAGCATCTCTGAAAAACTATTGGTGTGACAGCACTGCATTAGGTGTCCTGCAGAGATTTCTCACAGAACTCTCCCATGTTATCAGTGTATTTCTCTTGTTTGGTAATCATTTCCAGGTAGAGAACTTTTTTTACACTTCAGGCAACAAATTTACCTGTTTTGTGAAAATTTTCTCAATATCCTGTGAGGTTTTCACTAGAATGAGCAATGAACTGTGTTTTCAAACTCAATAACTGCCTCATGTAGGAAGTCAAAATTATGGCTCCCTTTAGGAAGATTTATTTATCTCATTGGCTTCCTATAAAAACCTTAGGGAAGGAGTTGGATTTTCAGATTATTATGGCTCAACTTCTCCCCTTTGCTGACACAAAAGGGAGGAAGCAGTCATTACCAATCTCAGATGGGATAAACCATATTAAGCACTCTTCAAAGCCACAGTTCTAGCCCACTACTCAGTTACCAGCCTTACGTATTGTCAGCACCTGAGTAGAAGTCGCTGTTTAACTGGTCACTTCAAGGAGATTTTGGTATGTTGGCATGACAGCACAAAATTTTGATTATCTCATGTTAGGACAAAGTAAGAACACTACAACTTTGAAAAATAATAGAGGGATGTTGCAATTATGAAGTCTCTAAATAGAATAGAATTGTGAACGTATCTAAGCAATGATTACTGTTTCGTTATTCCCTTGAGTACAAAGAGAGGGCCATCCAAAGGAGTGGTAAGATGGGTTTAAACAAAATGTGATTTTTTTTCCTTCATACGGCACAGTTAAAATGTCCAGCTCACTCTCATGGGATATTGTGAAAGACAAAAGAAAATAACTAAAAAAATTAATAGACAATTTCTGCTAGGAAAGCTCCGAGCATGTTGTTTTTAAAAACAAATGATGAGCCAGATAAAACTGCCAGCTCAAAATGTCCTTAGTTTAATGATTATCGGGATTGGTAGAATTTACTGAAGTAGAATCCTCCTCTACCTACTATGTTTTTGTGTTGTTTTGTTTTTTTTCTTTTTGCATCCACAGTGAGATGATCTCAATACATCTCTTATCAGAAAAAAAGATACAAGCTAGATGAACCTTTGGTCTGAACTAGTGTGACTGCTTTGTATGCTTGTGACAAACGAAGCTTTTTGCTACCTCTGCTTACAAAAACCTTCCTTAACATCCCATGGCTATTCAGAAGCAGATGGAGAAAATCAGCAGAATTGCTTTAAAACTGCTTTGAATACACTTGTGAGGTAGAAATACAGTCCTTTCTCCGAAACAAACATAATTGTTAGTGACATGCAGATCAATGCCTGCATTATTTAAAACGTGCATTTGTTCATTGCAAGTATCAGCCTTGAAATTGGCCTCATAAATTCTTCTCTTGTAAATTTCCTGTGTACTCCTTTCTTTGAAGTTTTTCAGACTACCCAAAATCTCTGCAAATTTACTTTTGTTTTCTCCTAGACTGTCAGAAATTGGTGAAAATATGAGAAGATATTTTATAATAAAAACCTGAGATTTAGGCAGGGTTGGCTTTTTAAACTTCTTATTTTCCACTTTTCAGAAAGGCTTACCCTGCTAGAAAGTTTATTGCTCACCAGTGACATGCACATGCTGACGAATGGGTTTCAACATTCGTGACAGAAACTCTGTTCTGTTGTTTTACTGAAGTGGAACACGATCCTAATTGAAAGCTCTTCATTTAACCAAGCCAAGACAGTGTCAAATAAGCCAAAAGTCATTAGGACTCCTGCTCTCATTGACAGAGTATGTTGTGTCTGTGTGAATCAGGGAAAAACCCTCAATTTCTGTTATTTTTTAAGTATTTGAGCTTCTAATATTTTTTATAATTATACAGCCTGGGAGTTGATTTCTTCTCCCAGTATTTGTGATCCTAATTAAGCCTCACATTTATTATTAACGCTGCATCCTATTTTGCATGGGGGAACAACCTCTGGAGATGCTGTTCTGTTGTGCTGTGACACCCGAGGCCTCGCGTCTCTCTAATTACTGAGGCCTGCTTCTGCTCCATTAGGATCCTGCCCTGTTTAATCCCCTCTTGCTTTTACAGTTTGGGAATGGTTTCTTTTCCTAGTATTTGAAGTTCAAATTAAGTCTCATGTTTATTAGTAAGTGCATCGTTTCATATGAGAAATAGGAGCCCTCCGAGAAAGATCAGAGAGTGCTGTGTTGAGCTGAAGCCACTGAGGGATTCCCAGCAGTATGGAGGGGGTCGAGTCAGCAGCAACAGTACCAGCAGAATTTGCTTTACAGTGAACAAGCTAACCAAAGAAAAAGCACATTTACAAATTATATCTCAGGGTCACAACAAAAGCCTGAAACTTAGAGAGGTGCTTTCAGTTAGCTTTGATAAGGGTACAAAGAAAGTGGGAAGATCTGAGCATAAGTTATCCACAAATCAAATGATCATGGCTTTGTGGTCTGTGCATCAATGGAGGAGCAGGCAGGACCAGTAGAATGAGTGGCAATGACTAGGAAACTAAGGAGGGAAAATTTTGCATTCTGTTGTTCTCTGTTCAAGAAATTATCACCCCCTCTCACCACTGTGACTGCTGTCACAGGTTCATTCAAAACCTTCAACACGAAACAGGACAGCTGCTCTGACAGTCAAGCCTTTATACATAACCTGCTCTCACGCTTGTGTCCATTGTAAGTTTTAACTAAGATCAACATAACCAGATCAAAAGAAACAGTGTTGTGAAGTGGTGAGCATGAACTTTTACTGGCAACCTAAGCTCTATTGCTAGTCCTGACATGGGCTTACTTTATGATCATATATATAACAATATCAACGGTTTCTAATCCAAGTTTTGCTTGCTGCTTTTCTCTCTTAATGCCTTTGCCCTGATCACAGAATCAAAGAATCACAGAATATCGTTGGTTGGAAGAGACCTTCAAGATCATCTAGTCCAACCTTCAACCAAACACTGCAAGCTCACCACTAAACCATGTGCCTAAGCACCAGGTTGACTGTAAAATCTCCCTATCCTCTAGCAGATTGACACGTCCACTCAGTTTGGTGTCATCTGCACATTTACTGAGGGTACACTCAATCTCCTCATCCAGATCATTAATAAAGAAATTAAAGAGAACAGGCCCCAGTACCGAGCCCTGGGGAACACGCTTGTGACTGGATGCCAGAGAGATTTAGCTCCGTTCACTATCACTCTTTCAGCCCGGCCATCCAGTCAGGTTTTTATTCAGTGCAGGGTGTATTTGTCCAAGCCTTGCACCAAAAGCTTCTGAAGGAGAATGCTGTGGGAGACAGTGTCAAAGACTTTACTAAAGTCCAGGTAGACAATGTCCACAGCTCTTCCCTCATCCACCAGACCGGTCACCTTGTCATAGAAGGAGATCAGTTTAGTCAGGCAGGACCTACCTTTTCTAAACACATGCTGATTGGGCGTGATCACCTGGTTGTCTTATATGTGTTGTATGATGGCAGTCAGTATGACCTGCTCCATAACTTTCCCTGGCACCAAGGTCAGACTGATAGGTCTGTAGTTCCCAGGGTCGTCCTTTCGGTCCTTCTTGTAGATGGGTGTCCCCGGCTTAGCCAGGACTGTTGATAAATAACAGAAAGTGGCTTGGTGAACACTTCTGCCAGCTCCTTCAGTACCCTTGGGTGGATCCCATCCAGTCCCATAGACTTGTGCACATCTATGTGGCACAGTATGTCACTGATCATCTCCTCCTGGGTAATGGGGGCTGCATACTGCTCCACATCCCCATCTTCCAATTCAGGGAGCTGGACCCTCATGTGGCAACTCATGTTGTTGACAAAAACTGAGGCAAAGCAGGCACTCAGCAGCTCAGCCTTTTCCTTGTCCTTCGTCACAAGGTTCCCTCTCACATTCAGTAGAGGGTAAAGATTCTCCTTAGCCCTTCTTTTACTGTT
>VWZK01006116.1:0-34941 GCA_013396935.1 Baryphthengus martii
CTCACGTGAGGGCCTGCAGTTGTCCCGGCGGCAGCGGGAGGCGTCGGTCCCTCAGTCAGTCAGTCCGTCCGTCCGTCAGTCAGTCGCGTACCGCGTGTGTGTGCGTTTGGGTGTCAACCCGGGGTGCTCACAGGGACGAAATTCGATGCAGGAGGTCACGGCGCTGTGGTCGGGGATTAGGGAAGGAAGGCTTGCTCTCAGGCGGCCAGTTGTCCGGGTCGAGTAAAAAACAGTCAACTTGCAATTTTGAACCTTTCAAAACGAGAAGTCTTTCTAAACGCTGAGATGTGATCAGTAAATAGTCACTTGACCTTACCTGCCCCCACTAGGTAACTGAAGTTCAATTCTTTGCATGCCAGTGTATCTCTGTAAAGAAAATAATTTTACCCTAAATTAGTTTCTTCTATTCAGGGTAACTGGTTGTGGGAGGGGTGTATTTGTAAGGGGACTTGGACTCATTGTTTTTAAGTCTTTTTTTTTTTTTTCATATCTAATACATATTTGCTTCATACATAATTTTTTATAAAATTATGGGGGGAGACCAGAAACTTGGGAAATGGGATCTGTGTGCTCCCAACATCCACCTGCCCAAAAACCTTTCAAATCCATCTGTTTATTTCAAACAGATTCCACAGCAGCATGTCACACAGTTCAGCTCTCTGTAAACAACAGTTTGGTAGAGGGGGAAGAAAAGAATCTAGATTTTCTCGTGCTAGGAAAGAGGCTGGAGTATGAGCTCAGTGACTATATGCAAGTTTTAGCCAGCTGTTGGTCCGTCAGTATGTCTGGAGCAAGAAAGCAAACCTCTGTCCACCTTAGCAAGCAGCCGTGTCTGTAAGGGAAAGAGTTTGGTTCTGAGTATCAAGCATGCACATGATTTTTATATTGGGAGACCTAACTGCGTTCTAATTTTATGGACTGAATCTTCATTAGTTTCACTAATTTAGTGTGATCCAAAATAGATGCAGTTTGTGTACCTTCCTCTCTAAAGCAACCCAAAGCGCAGTAGGTGGAAGGATTGCTTCAAAAACATGCTCCTGATTTGAGCTTACACACTGATTTATGTACACCAGATTCTTGACATTTTCGAGGAGTATGGGAAGGGGAAGAGGTTGGGGAAAATTGGAGCAAAAGCAACTGGATATATTGTTGTCGGGAAGCATACTTGGGAATGTTAAGGGAACCGAAGGTGAGTTTACTGTGGTAGAATGGCATGGATGAGGCCAATATGCAGAAAGAGGCAATATCTCTTCAGGTAATAATGCTTCAGTAAATTTGTTCTCCCCTCAAGGAAGCACCATTCAAATTTTCATGCAAAATTTGAAAACTGGTGAAATATTTGTTTGTTTATTTTTAAAGAGGCGTAGTCATATGCCTAAATATAGATACCTTTCTTTGTGCTATTTCTCCAAACTCCCTTCAGTGACACGCAATGTGTGCTTCTAAGGCATTTTTCAGTGTGTTCTAAAGTAGATAAAAGATGAGACAAGTCCACACCAATTTCCAGTGCCATGGGCGAAGGTATAAAGCTTCAGCAATGGATCATTTTAATTTTGATTGGGAAGTTTGCTGTGTGATGTTGACCGTAGTTATCAGTCATTTTTGCTAATCCAGTCAAAGGATGTTTTTCAAATTTAAATTTTGTCTTGCACTGTAAATCACTTGCCATGTGAAAAATGCCTGAGATTTAGCAAAATCTTAGCTCATTTATGACCTACAGGTTATTGGTGATTGCAAATCTTTGACTTTTGGTTCTTTTGAGCTTTTAAGTACTTTGTTATGGAAGGAACATTTGAATCCATTGCATGGGGTCTTAATTAGTCAGTGGTGGTATTTTCTGAAGGGATGGGATGGATTCTGTGTCGCTGAAATTAAACAGGAGCAGAATTGAGCTCATAACGATTTGAGACTGCTCAGGTAAATAAGAGGAGCGATGGGTTTAGGTGGAAATGTTAATTTGGTGGTGTTTAACTGAAGCGCTATAATCCTACTGGCAGGAGAGAGTAGTGCCATTTCTATTTGCTGCCTTGGAAGTCTGATGTTGATTAATAGTATATTATAGAATTATATAGAATAATAATAATAATACTCAAAGCAGGAAGCAGATGAGCTGCATGTAGAAAACTTAGCCTACTGTGGTTATGTGTGCGACTAGACATCCTGAGTTTAGTTCACAGGGATGACTTACTGAGAAAGTCAGTTAAAGAAACTGCTTTCTAGCCCATGCTGGCCTAAAATGCTGTAAGAGCTTCATGACCTCAAAATATTTACCATTTTTTCCCCCTTTTTAAACAGGCACTACTTTGCGCTGCCCACTAACCCCGGTGAGCAGTTCTTTATGTTTTGCACGCTTGCCGCTTGGCTGATCACTAAAGCGGGACATCCCTTCGAACAGCCACAAGAATATGATGACCCCAATGCAGTGATATCAAACGTGCTCTCACAGTTGCGATCGTTTGTAAGTGTCAAACCTGCTGTTTTCCCACGAGAATCGCCTTTGGAAATAGCAATGCTGACATACTTCCTCTCCTATCTGATTGTATTCCCAAGGACTGGACAGGCTTTTTCTATCTCTAACTTTGTTCTATGTTAATTAGTTAATTGGAAGTTTATACGGTCTGTACCTGCTGGCTTTTTGGCACTACCAAAATACTCTGACAATATGATGTATAATTCCAGTTAGTTTTGTTTCACAATTTGTAAAATGGATTAAATCGAGCTTGCTTCTTGTAGTGCCACATATGTTGCTCATTTATAATAGTATAATTTACAAAGATTTTTATCTGGGAAGTTTACACAGTGCTTGTGGTCCTGCTCCTGCCAAATTCAAAGAAACTTCTTTACTGTGAAGGTGACGGAGCACTGGAACAGGCTGCTCAGAGAGGTTGTGGAATCTCCTTCTCTAGAGACTTTCAAAACCCACCTGGATATGCTCCTGCGTGGCCTGCCCTAGGTGATCCTGCTCTAGTAAGGGGGATTGGGCTCAATCTCCAGAGATCCCTTCCAACCCCTACCATTCTATGATTTAGAATTGTGTTTATGCTTTCTTCATTTTTTTGTTAAGTAGTAATAGTTTACACAAACTGACGGGAACTATTAGGGGTTTTTCTCAGTATTAAAAAAAACCAAACAAACCAAACAAAAACCCTAAAGGTCAGGAGAGTGCATCAACTTCTGAAAGTATGATCTTGTGGAAGATTATTCTGTGGTGCAGCTGTGATTGATGCTAAGGACACTTTTCTAAAGGAGTTAAGCTGTAACAAACTAAGATGGTTGTTCTGCAGGACAGCAATAAATAAAAATAAAATATTTTATAAATAAAATCTGGAACAAACAAGGCAGTGTTGAAAAGCTGCTGGTTAATTCTCAGTACCTGAGTTTCTCTGGAGCTGTTCTTACCCTGCCAACGCGTCACTTGTGCTCTTGACCATCTCGCTCCCTTGCGGCTTCTGACTCTTCTGCTCCCTATGAATATCCTATTACCAAGTGCTTTAAGATTCTTCTACATTGCATCTCTTCCTTGGGTTGTTCTGGTTTCTCTTTTGTTGCCTGATTTGAGCTGCATAGGGAAAGAATGTGAATTAACATTAGTAACATCTTCATACACAATGGGCACTTCGGTTTTAGTGTAAAAAAAATCTTGTTACTTCCCTGAAAGGAAACTCGAATTGATGGGTAGCCGTTAATAAACAGTATATCTCTTTATTTTAGGGAAGGCCTGTGGATTTTCCTCCCTCAAAATTAAAGGCAGGTTATGGAGAGCAAGTGTGCTATGTTCTTGATTGTTTAGCTGAAGAAGCCTTGAAATACACTGGCTTTAGCTGGAAAAGGTATAGTACACTTTTAAGCATTCTCCTTTAAGCATTGTTTTCCAGCAAACAAATGTAAGTTGTAATTGTAAAGACAAAAAATTATGATGACTAAGAATTTTTTACTCAGTGTTTCATGGGTTGTAAAATTCAACTAGGTACAAAGCGATGGAACCAATTAATTCCTAATGCAGTGTCGTACAATTTCGTCCACTACCAGCAACAATTGATAGACTTAGCTAATGAGTAAAGATTTGACTGATGACCTTTTTTTTTTTTTTTTGTCATTTTGCTATGCATAACTGCTTGTTAATCTGACAGTTGAAACATTTAATGTCCTTTTAGGTCCTATCAATCAATAGCTAAATTCTTGACCTCTTCAGTTGGAGGTGTGCACAGTATGTGGTCATGTTACTAGTAGGCTACAGTAAGTTTGAGTATTTAATCCAAAGGAAATCTTAGGAGAAATTGGATGACAGATAATTTCAAGTATATGAATATTTCCAAAAAAGTGTTCCATATTTCATTCCTTTCCTCTGATGAGTTTTGAAATGGATATAGCAAGGGAACTTCTAGCTTGGAAATATTTTACTGTTGTTTCTATTTAGTATACAAATTCCACTGTAGACTGAAAATAAGTCTGTAGTGAATTGGACTTGAATTTAAGAGGTTAGACCAAAAGAGGAAACAAATCAAAATTTACTCCCCAGATGTCTTTGTAGTATGAATGTACTATAATGCTTATCATCATAACTAATTCTTACTTTTAAGACAGTCCAAGACAAACAAGGAGCTTTAAGACTGAGTGTTATTTTCATTTAAGTATGTCAGACACTAATCACTGTCTAGTCAGATTCCACATTATCCATGAAATGTTTTATTTGCTTAGGAGCAATTTACAGAGGCATTTCCAATTTACTATGTTTAAAAGCTCTGCTGTTCTTTGAACTGATTTCAGGCCAGCATATCCAACAGAAGAGCTAGAAGAAGAAGAAATAACAGAAGATGATGCAGAGTTAACACTTAGTAAACTGGAAGAGGATGTTGCGGTGGGTTTACCTGACTAGTTTTGATTGTGTTAGTATTGGTCAACTCAAGGAAATTTTTACTCACTGCTCATTTTGTTTGGCTTTGTTTAAAAAGGCTTTTCTGTTAGCTGTTTAGTCTCTCTTTTTTTCCTGCATCTCCATTCCTGCATTGTCAGCTTCTCTGTAGATTTTTTTTGTTTGTTTGTTTCCTTTGTTGTTAGCTCTTTGGGACAGAGCATGTGTTCTTATGGGTGTACATAAAGTGGAGTCTAACCGTATATTCAAATTATATAGATTCAGAATTGTTTGTTTTCTACTGATACAAGCTGTTAATGTTAAATGAAACTTCAATCCCTGTTTATAGACTTGGCTAATATTTGGTTTCAAATTTGCCCAGCGCTTAATTAATAGAGTGCTCACTATTGTAACTCAGATTTCACTGCAAATAGGACAAAGCAGCTGTGGTACTTAGCTGATCTGAAGATTTGAAAACAGAGTAGATGGAAAAGAACAACTGGAAACCAAGCATTTGTTTAACACCACCACTAAAGATCTAAATAAAGGTTGCAAAATTGTTTCCGTAGACAGAGGTCATGGTAGCTCATCGCTATATATTCCACGAATGGGATGCTAATATCCCCTCATCCATTGCAGAATAAGTCTTTCTGTGTGCTTAGAAATACCTTTTAACAGCAAGATGGCAATGTTTGAGGATTTATTGTTTGTTTATTGCTTTATTTATTTGATGAAATTATGTCTAAGAAACACACATTTAAGTTCAAATATGCTCCTAGGAGTTACTGTTGGATGAATGTTTAACAGAAGTTGTTTCTTGCTGACTGACTTTCTCAGATTATTTTTATGAGAATTTGAGTCTCACTGTAAACTGGTAGCATAATTTGATGACAAGACATTGTGATTTTCACAGACCTCTGTCAATCTCCTCGAAGTGAGTCTTTTTACTGCTGGTTTTAACGAGGTTTTTCTGGAGAGGGAAGTTAGCTGAAGACAATTAAAGTGGAAAATTACAAAAAGAAGCTAGTTTCACATCCAATTTCTCCAAAAGCTGACGATTCTGTGCAAAACAAATGTAATTCAAAACCAAAATATTGAAAACTGTGAACCTGGAAGTGCTAACTTACTGTGTCAGTAAATTTGAGGACAAAACAGTTTTCTGGAGTGTTAAGGCCTGGCAGTACTGGATAGAAAATGTCACAACTCCCATTTTTATATTCACGTTTTTCAAGTGCTTGGGAAAAATTAAAGGTCATGAAAGTTGGGAATAGAGTGCCAGTAATGTTATATAGTTCTGATTATAGTCCCAGTTTCTACACCACAGTAGTCCACAAGAATGTAACAGTTGAAGAATTTGCTTCTCTTCTTCCTGTTCTCACAGTTTTCCTAAGTATTGCACTATTTTTTCGCATTTTCATCAGCCAAGAAAAATTCCAAACTAATATTCTTAAATTTGATACAATATGTATATACTGTGATGTGGATGTCTGGCTGCATTTTTATCAGCTTTGACAGTTCCACAGAAAAAATCTTGAATAATTTTGAGAAGAATAAGAGACATTCTGTATTGCATGTTTGACCAGCTTCAGAAATGTAAGCTGTTGGCTAAAAGCTTTAAATATGAAACCAGTCAGCTGTCTGCTTTTTTCTGTGTCTTGTTAAGGTCTAAGCTGTTTAAATTGGGAAGTGGGGACGAAACAGTTAATTAAAGCACAGTTGAAATCCTTCAAAGAACCTCTGGATTTGCTCTCAGGTAGTATCTTAGGCCATGATTTTCGCAACTGACATGTTCTATCAGCTCTTCTGAGTTTGTGCGTTGATAAAACCCTTGAGCTAGGTTTATACCAAGTAGATAATCACATTTTAGAGACCCTAATGGTTCTACAAGGATTAATTATATGCTGATGTAATCTCCCCCCCCAGTCTATTGTTGCTGCCAATATATTGCTATATCCTGGATGTATTATCTGTATCCATAACTGAATTTAACAGTATTTCCAGTAGTTAAATGCTTCTGCTGAGGTTCTTTGATTGTTCTTCTACTTTTGATTCTTCTGAATAAAATTGATGAGACCAACAGAGACAAGCCTGGTTCTGTAGACCTTGAGAAATTGGGTAGCCCATATTAGGTAGCCGACAGTAGCCAGTGAGGCTGGGTATGCAAGGAAATTCTGCAGTTTGTTTTCTCAGTTCAGATAACTAGTCTTGTTGCTATGGTAGTCTTGTAGTATGTTCTTCCAAGTGCTGCACGAATATATTATCCATTTAGCAAAAGATAGTCCCCATCTACTCACCATTAATTTCTTGGAAATACTCAGGGAACTAGGGGGCCAAACATGCCAGAAGAAAATAAAGTAGTCCCTATTATTAAAAACTAGGTAAGGTAGAGGGATAAACTCCTAGGTTTTCACTGAGTCTTGAAGGTTTCTACACTAAGACCTGTGTTATTGCAGCTTTCACAATTTGCTGATTTGAAGGAGGTGGATGATAAATTTTGACTTTGGTGTAAAAGACGGGTAACAGAAGAGCTACAGAAGGACAAGATGTATAAGGGTGAAGGTGTTAAAATGGGAGGTGAAACTCAGTATAGATAAATGGAGGGTAATGCACAGAAAAATCATCTTTGACTTCTGCAGTGATGAGCTCTGAGCTGATCAAGGTCACTGAGGAATGCAATTTTGAGACTATAATAGAGAATTCTGTAAAACCAGCAGCCTGGTGTGTAGTGTCACAGGACAAGAAAACAAATTGATTGCCTCAATTTGAATTGTGTCATTCTGCCCACTTTATGGCATCATTCTGCAACTTGAAATATGTAGTGCAAACAACTTAATGAAAATTACGTTCAGGTCTGGTTGTGGTTTGGTGTTTGGCTTGGTTTTATTTTTAATGCAAAGCTTTAGGAAACATCTAAGAAGTTACAGTTACCATACAACAATTGATAACAGCCCATTTGATGTGAGAGGGCTTAGGTTTTGGGTTTGTTTTTTTTTGTTGGTTGGTTGGTTTAGTTTTTAAATACTGTGGGACGCTGAGGGAAATGTGTGGTAGCTTTCATCTTGCAGCTTGTCCCAGATACTGTCTGCCTCATAAGATTTAAAGTAAATGTAAGCTCCATTATCATAAACTCTCCATGTCTTGTTTTATTCAGAAATATGGAATTTAATACTCCTTGTCCTGTGCTCCTGCAAAATAAAATTATGGAGAAAGATTCTGCAATACTTACTGAACTCTTACTTTGCAACTTTCCTTAAGGAAGAAGAGTCAGACAATGAAGAAAATTTTATTGATCTGAATGTTCTAAAGGCACAAACATACAGATCGGTAAGTTATTACGCATCAGTCCTCTCTTGAGAGTTTTTTATATCTGTAGCAGCAATTTATTTCTGTTGGATTTAAATCTGAAAATCCTTGTGTAGTCTAAACTTGAAAAAACATTCCAACTGAAATGAATCAGCTTATTTTAAAATAAAAATATGCAGCCAATTTCTGAACTGATATCACCGCAAGATTGCTGGAAACATTTGCAAGAAATTTTTTCAGACACTTTTAGTGAAACATGATACTGGATTATTGAATATATTTTAATCCACCTCCTGCTATTTTTGGAATGCATTGGAATTTCTTATTATGTACATTTCGTTCTTTTCAATTTTAAATATTATAAGATATATTTATTTTAATTCCTAATGTTTTTTAATTCAAAGAAAGCCATTAAAGAAATCTCTTACATCTGTAGTCTAGATCAGTCTGGATATAAATATTTTTCTGAATATGAAACTGTAAGCCATTGTAACATAATTTCTAACGGTTCTCGCTGTGCATAATGATGATATTTTGTACATCAACTTTGTGATTTTTACACAGGATGTGAATGACACTGCAAAGCAAGAAGAGATCTTACAGTCCACAACAGATGCAGCAGAGTGGAATCTGGAAGTGGAACGTGTACTTCCACAGTTGAAAGTTACAGTCAGGACTGACAATAAGGTATATGAGAATAGATTTGTGTATATACACATGGTAGCTAAAGTTTGATTTCAATCAATGTTATTTACTTCCCATTTATTTTTTTTTCCTTTTGTCATGCTAAGAATTGTGTATAATGAGCTCCCCGATGCTATCTTGTCTTAACCTTTGTCACTAACTTTGACCATAGAACCAAAAATTTTCAGAAGCTTTTTTTTCCAATATGATATAAGAATAATTTTTTCTGCTATTTACAAAGCACCTTATTTCTGTATATTTATTTTCATCTACTTATTCAGTGGAAACTTCTTAAATCATTAAACATTGCCAACATATTCACACTTGTGAAAAATTATGCCCTCAGTTTAGCAGCTATTAAAGCATCCTCCTCGAAGAGAGCTGATGAACTTCTTATAGAATCACAGAATGGTTTGGGTTAGAAGACACCCTGAAGATCATCTAGTTCGAGCCACCCTGCCATGGGCAAGGACACCTTCCACTAGATCAGGTTGCTCAAAGCCCCATCCAACCTGGCCTTGAACACTTGCACAACTTCTATGGGCAACTTGTTCCAGTGCCTCACCACCCTCACAGTTTCTTCTTACCTCTAATCTAAATCTACCCTCTTTCAGTTTAAAGCCATAACCCTCGTTCTTCTCTAGGTGAACCTGCTCTGTCAGAGGGGTTGGACTAGATGATGTCCAGAGGTCTCTTTCAACCCCTATCGTTCTGTGTCCTGTCACTATGCTCCCTGATAAAGAGTCACAGAATCCCTCCCCATCTTTCCTGTAGACCCCGCTTCAGGTACTGAAAGACCACAATAAGGTCTCCCTGGAGCCTTCTCTTCTACAGACTGAACAATCCCAACTCTGTCCGCCTGTCGTCACAGGAGAGGCGCTCGAGCCCTCTGATCATCTTCGTGGCCCTCCTCTGGTCTTACTCCAACTGGTTCACATCCTTGTATTGGGGGGTCCAGAGCTGGACACAGTACTCCAGATGGGGTCTCACGAGAGCAGAGCAGAGGGGCAGAAACACCTCTCTCAACCTGCTGGCCACACTTCTTTTGATGCAGACCAGGATCTGATTGGCTTTTTAACTTTCTGATCTTTTAACAGTTCTATTTGTCAACCACATGAAAGGTTGAGTGTATGGAATTCATCTTGCTGAACTTTACATGAGAACAAAGCAGGCCTGTACCTCTGATGTAGTCATTGTGCACGCTCCTTATGTTTAGGAAAAAAGAGTACTTTTTTGATTAATTTGACTTGCCTATCCAGATAACTGCCTCAAATTGAAATTCATTATTTCTTAGAAATATGTATCCCTCTCCATAATTCATTTCAAGGAGTCTAGAACGAGCAACTTAAAAGTAGACATCTATCTTTGGCAAGTCCACACCTAAGACCTCTTCCTGGCATCGCTGTAAGCATTCTGCCTGGGAGCTTGTATAGCACACACAGATTGGTGCAGTACTGAAATTGCTCACTTGTAACGACCCAGCTAGTTGGGGTGCTGGAGCAATTTGCTGCAGTGATACAGAATTCAATCAAAGATAATTATCTTGCCAAACGTAGGCTAAGCTCTCAACTGTCTGCTGAATTGCTCACGTGTCTTAAACTATACTGCGTTCTCTTACATGAAGCATTGCCTGGTTTGAGCTACCTTTCTGTGATTCTCAGCAAGCCCATCTGCTACAGGGAACGCGATGCTTGATTCTCACAGTAAGAAATTAAAACTCAGTAAGACATACATAGAAAACTAAAGCCACTACAGGAGCTGAGGTTTATTGTTTCCAGTTTAATGCACCATCTCTTGACTTTAGGAAATATGTCAAAATGAACGTGAAAAGAGGAATCTTCTTTTTTGAGCTTCTGTGCTTTCATAAATAACAGGAGAAAAGTGTTTGGTTTTCTTCATTCTACAAGAAAAGCATCGTATTCTGTTTCTGAAGGTGTGCATATAAACATAGCACCAGGAGAGAGCTAATGATTTATCAGTAGCATTAGAAACTAGAACTTGTTTGTAAAGTCCGTGGCAGATGGAGGGATGAGCAGGGCGAGGGGGCCGGGTGTTGTTTTTATTTAAACTCCAAAGTTTGGCAAATTATGAACAATTGTCACCAAACCAACAAAAGAGTCTACTGCAAACCTAAAACTCAGCATAAGCACATTTTCTCTACTAGCCTTTGTATTGTTCCAGAAGAGAATAGTCAGTGGCAGCATAATTGTAGGCAGGGGGTGAACCTCATGGGCTGAACAGCTGTTGGAGATGCTCGGCTGTGCTCTTCTGAGATAGTGAGGTGGAAGCACCAGCCGTTTAGTAGTTATGTGCATGTCCTGTGCAGGATAATAGCCTCACTTCAAATCCGTGGCACTGCCTGTGATTGAAGGATGGCAAAAGTTTAAGTGTGCAGCTGTTTTAAGCCAGGATTTCTTTTGTACCTGTACATCGTAAGTGACTGTGTCTTCCAGGAGCTCTGAGATTGGGAATTCCTCTTTGCTCAGGTGCTGCAGCTGAGCCCCGTGTGCCTGGGGACCTGCAGGTGCCCATCCCAGACTGATGGATGTAGTTCTTTCCCATTTGCAGGTTCAACCAGTAGTGAAGTTAAGCATGTATCACACAGACACACAAAGGAGCATTGACATGGCCAGCTACACAGACTGTCATAAACAAGGCTCTGTCTTCAAAAGACCTTGTAGGACTCTGCTAAAATACCACGTATAGACAGCCAGGCTCCCTTCCTCCTCTTCAGCTAAGTAGTGAAAGCACCCATCCACTTCTCTGTAGAGTCAGAAGCACGTGCGTGTTCATGGATCCCTCAACTGTCAGCATCGTCCTTCTATCTGCCTGCCTGCTCCCCTTGCCTGGATCCTGGGCCCTCTGAAGTGTTTTACTGCTCCTACTTGCTGGCTAGTCCAGCTTGATGATTGCCAGCAAGCAGATACACACATGTGCTTCTCTTAAGGGCACTTTACATTTTTGGGTCCCTCTGAATACCAGTGTATACCTTCTGCCTGCCTCATACCCAGGCCTGGATCTTGGGCCTACTACTCGACAGCTAGTCAAGTTTTAAGCCTGCTATTTAATTTTATGCATGTGCAGCAGGTGTAGGGAAGGTGCAAATGTTTGCCTGTTCCCACCCCAGCAGCTGGCACCAGAAGTGCGGGCTTGTGACCTGCAGTCTTGCTCCAGCTGTTGGCACCGAGCCCCTCACTTGCTTTACTCACGCTGGTCCTTCCCAGTAGCTGAATTTTAGAATACATGCTGGGCCTGCCTTGATGGCTGAGACCTTCATCTGCTCCTGTGGCTGACACTGAGACCTCCACCCCCCTCTCTATGGCTGCAGACACCACAGGTGTGGGACATCTGCAGCCCTAGTCTGATTCCAGTTGCTGGTCCTATATGCCCTCTCACTATCAGCTGGCACTTAGTCCTCACAGCACTTGTACACGCAGAGGATAGAGCACAAGACTGCACAGAAAGTTAAATTAAACATAATTTAAGAAGAAGATTGGACAGGCTGACACCCAGGTTTGCATTCTGGGCTGTTACAAGGGCCAGGTTCACCTTCTCTGAAGTCATGTTTGCAGTGTCTTGCTAGCCCATCAGTTAGTGTGACTGATGAACTTTGTTTCTTGTCCTTGTCTTGCTTAATTTTTGTCTGACAGGCCTGTGTCTCCATAGATTTTGTTTTTTCTTTCCCCCTTACCCTTATCATTCCACTGTGACAAGATCATCAATCAGCTAATTGTGCTAATAGAAACAATCTCACACTCTACTGCCCTTATCCATTAGTGTAACTGGCCAGGTTTGT
Organism: Baryphthengus martii; assembly: GCA_013396935.1. Classification (NCBI taxonomy): domain Eukaryota; kingdom Metazoa; phylum Chordata; class Aves; order Coraciiformes; family Momotidae; genus Baryphthengus; species Baryphthengus martii. Next base: position 12,636 of record VWZK01006116.1, read on the forward strand.
TTCTTGTTACTGCCTCTGTTACTGTTTGTTGGTCAGGTTTGTACCTCTCTGTGTTTTGCTTAGCATCCTTTTTGACAAGGTCCTTGATCAGGTAATCCTACTGAAGCAAACGCTCTCATCTTCCACATATCTTTACAGTACCTATTTTACAAGAAAGTCTCCTAAGATTTGATTTCAAGTGATAAAAGATTTATTAACATCAATTTTTTTTTTAACACCTAGAGCAGTACAGTGCCAAAAGCTTAAAAATCTTTAAAATATTTCTAGCACATTCAGAAGCACAATAGTGAAATAGCTGTAATTCTGCAGTGCTGCTACTCTGCTTCATTTTGAACTCACAGTCTGTTTGCAGCTGTGCTTTGTGTCTGGAAGATGTAAAAAGTTTGCACTGATAAGGATAAATTTGTGATAAAGCTTGGGAACTGGAATTAATTTCTAAATAAAAGATGCCTACTATTAAGTTAAAACTGCACCTTTTCTCATCCCCCATCCTTGAGTTCATGTATGTTTCCGATGACCTAGAAGCTGCAAATAATTTTCTCCCTCCTAATTTTGTCCCACTATCAAAGCCAAGCGTAGATATTTCTGCCTCTTTGATTTCTTTCTGGTTTTCTCCTGATAATAGTAAGGACTATGTAGAAAGGGAAGATCTGCTAGTCTGAAACTGTCAGGTGTTGGGCATTTGAAGCACTCATTTTGTCTAAGAATAAACTAAGCTAGTGCTGCTATAATCAATATTTTCAATATTATGCCCAGAGTGGTTTCTAGCAGAAAGAGTTCCATGACGATCAAACAAACTGTAACAAGCCTAGCTACTATGCTACCAGTGAGTTTTTCAGTGTTTGTTTATGCAGCTAAGTGTCACATATTACATTTAGGAGATTTATAAATTATGTCACGTCAAGCAAATGCCTCTGGATGTGAACGTGGCAGTGGCAGAATGATACACAGCAGTAGTATAAAAGAGAATGGACCCTGCCTTGCCTACCAGCCTTTGTTTAGTAACCAGAGAAAGAGAAAAGTTATACTTGCCTATGTTTTACTTTCTGGCATCTTTTATTTAGGATTGGAGGATTCATGTAGATCAAATGCATCAGCATAAGGATGGAATCGAATCTTCTTTGAAAGAAACCAGGGTATGTCTTATATGTGCAGAATATTTCACTGATCTTTCAGCATATTTTTTTTTTCTCTTATATTTGATATACATTACAAAGTAAATTGATTTTTTTTCTTAATTTTGTTTGTACTAATGCTGTAAAACTAAAAAGGGAAACATACGATCATGATGATTATGGACAGCGGAATACCTTGTGGGAAAGAGTTGTATGTGTGAGAATTAAGAGGGATATTAGGGTTCATCCTGACTGCAGAGGGTAAAATAGAATAAAACAATCTGAAAATAAGTGCTGATAAAGAGAAATTACTGTCAAATACTGCTGTTAGAGTAACTTACTGACATTGACATTTGTAATTCATTGAGGCAGGGAGGGTAATGGAAGCAATAAAGCTTGAAATACGTGATTTGGAGGTGGGCAAACCAGAGCACTTTAGGAATAGGTTTTTGTTGGCTAAACACAGCATTTCTGTACTATTTTTCTCTCTCACTCGTAGGCTTCCATATCCTTACTTAATTACAGCACATTTTAATACTCTTTGGGTACTGTCTGCATACTGTCAACCCACTGAATGTGATTTTCTAGGGTTACCTTGACAAACTCCATAATGAAATCAGCAGAACACTGGAGAAGATCAACAGCAGGGAAAAGTACATCAACAATCAGTTGGAGCACTTGGTTCAAGAGTACCGCTCAGCACAAGCCCTGCTGAGCGAGGTAATGCACTGATCTTTTGGGTTTGCCTTCTCTAGTATGAACTTGCTATTAAGTGAAGGTGAAGGCAAACAAGATTTGGAGCAGTTATCTTTGAATTCTGCTCTTGGATATAAAGCAAGGGAAATGTTGATTGACTGTCAAATTATATAGGTTTTAAGCTAGACTGCTAATTTTTATTCAGCTACCCTACAGGGGAAAATAAGTGGCTTTTTTGCCTGAATATTATGTAAATCTGTTGCCAGTCTTGAGCAGCTAGTAAATTGCTAGTTCTGCTTTCTCTGAAGTTCATGCATCTGTGATGAGTGGAAAAACTACAGTCTCAATCCAGCACTCATCTCTTATATTGATTACTCGTGCTAATGTGCACAAAGCACTCTGATTACTTCTTTACTTTTTATGCCAATAAGAGTGCTGTTTGAGAAGCTTTTTGATCCCCTAGTTAGGAGGCCTGTGTAAACTGCTATTTGGTCCTCCTGTTTGTGGGCATGATAGTAATATAAGACTAACAAGATCAGACCTTTGTGCTTTCTGTTTTCCTTACTATTACGCTTTAAGAAACTTCAAGATAGTCATTTACTGTTGATGAAAAATATCCTGGGTTTCAGGATTCAATTCTGTCTGCATTCTGGCCAAATTTCTTTGTGTTTATGTCCTCACGTAATGATTAGAAAATATACTTCTTCATGTGTATGTGTTAGGGCTATTACAATTTTTAAAACTGCTTTACATTTTTGATTGATAGTCATTACAGAGGTTTCAAGCCTGTCCTCATATGTGTACTGCCGTAAATGTCATTGGGATTTTGTGGGAGAGTTTCTGGAACTGGGACGTGTGAGAGCAAGTTTTGGTTTTCTCTCTGAGCTATCTGCATACACCTCTTCAGCTTTCTCATCACAGCAAAAAAACATATTTCTTTCCAGGCTAAAGAAAAGTACCAGGAGGGAAGTGGAGGAGTAACTGAAAGGATTAGAGTGCTTTCTGAGGTAAAACACATCATCACATAATTTATTTTGCCTATTTTAAAACGATCTTCAGAGAACTGGCATTTAGTGTTTGTGGTTTTGTGAACTCAGCTCTTTTTGGGTTAAAGATTAATCTGTTTGTTCAGTGGAAGTAACCTAGTCCACTCTGTAAATTTTAAACCAGGCTGCCATTGATTTACATTGATTAATTTTTTTTTATTAGTGCAGTTTGGTTTTTTTAACTAACGTAGTTATTCAGCAGAGATTTTTTTTTTGTTTTCTTTTTTAATTTGACATTAATCTAGTTTAATTAAGAAAAAAAAATCTCTATTTTAAGATTACAGAAGTATTAGAGAGAGTAAAGCAGGAAACAGAAGAGAAAGGAAGCAGTATGACTGATGGTGGTAAGTATGGTTTTGCCTGAAACCAAACACCCGTTTTCTCAGCGACGGGTATATGATTTGTCTTTTATTAAAGAAAAAGAAAACAAAACCAGAATGAGTGACTAGTCTATAATATCAGTATTAAAATGTTTTCTAAGAAAATCAGAAGTCTAAACCTCTATGAAAAGGTTACGTAAGGTTACATAAGTCTGCAGAAGGTAGAGATTCCAGGATTTCCCCCTTTGGTAAATTATTTGTAGAAATAGAAAAAGAGGGGGGAGGGTGATTGTCTCTGCTTTGAATAGTTATTAACTCACTGGAAGAAATTCAGGTATTACAGGCTCAAGCCCCTTTACTCTGAAAGTTACTGGCAGTAGCTGTTAGATTCCCTGACTAAGGCTGGCTGGAGTCAGTAACGAGATTCATTTTGGTGTTTTGATGTTTGGACTTTTTTAATATTTAAAACTACATACTTATTTAAATCAGTTTGTCTGGGACTCGGAATTTAGCAATTTGAGATTTTTTTCTGATAAATGCATTCTGTGGCAAATACATAATAAGTATGAATGCAGAAGTAAATTGCTGCATGTTACAGTAGGGCTAAATGCACAAGCTGTATCTATACTTAACTGTATCCATATTTAGCTGTATCCGTAACAGCTAATTTACTTAAATAGTTGTAAACATTGTTCAAGGAAATTTTGTACACCCTCGCTTCACTGTGAAGGAGCCGCTCACCTGCCTCACACCACCTTTTCTATGTTACAGCATGGCCAAGGGTCATGATAAAATCCAGATCCCAGAATTGTAAGGAGCAATAGGATGCAGCAGCAGCATCCCTAGGGTGATACTAGTGGGAAGTGAGGGAACAGAAACAAAGTATGGAGCACAAAACATTTTAAGAGCTTTTCACAGGTAAGATGACGCCCTGCTGAAGGTGTCTTCTGTTCTCTGCCAAACCTCAAGTCAGGTATCAGGTTGAGGCTTTCAGCTGAGCAAAACACATCACTGACAAACCTATCTTAATGTTGATGCACATCTCTGTGCAGATCTTAGATGTCAAGAAGACAGGAAAATTGTCATCACCTATTTCTGTCATTAAAGTGCTTCGCATATTAAAAATGATGTATCAGTACAATCAAGTCTTTAGAGTAGAACGCCCTTTTGTTCATTCAGCTCTTCAATTTGAAGGAGTGAATTATAGAAAATAATGCTTTTGTGTTAAGTAGCTGACACAGAGTTGCACTGTTTGTATTTTTTTTGAACAGCTCCTCTAGTGAAGATTAAACAGGCCTTAACAAAACTGAAGCAAGAAACCATTCAGATGGACATACAAATTGGTGTAATGGAACACACATTACTTCAGTCAAAGCTGAAAGAGAAATCCAACATGACTAGAGATATGCATGCAACAATGATTCCAGAAGCCACAGTAGGTGCCTATTAAAATTGTTTGGAGCTCACTTGATTTGCCCACATACAGTTTTCTACTGTTTGCTTTTTTGTTAGTTTAGAGGATTCACTTTTGTTGGCAGACGGGGGGGGCGTTCCTTTTGTTTTTTTTTTAATACAATGCCTGTCACGCACTTTTAAGAAGTACCATGCACACTTTGGACTCAACATGGAGACATGTTTAGTTTGGTGATGTAAAGATTTACTGCAGACTCCTTCCAAATACACTAATAAATTCCTGTTAATGAACATGTCTCTACTTCACTGGAGAATGTTATGTATTGTGAAAGTCTATGAAATGATACTGATAGCACTGTTTCTACAGTGAAATAAAATTGCTTGCTAAGGACATGGAAGGAATTTAAAATGTCTGTAATTGCCATTTTACATATATTTAGTATAAAGTATTGAACTGATGATATTGAAATAATACAGCATTACCCTTCCTAAAAGGATGTAAAAACTACTATCAGCTGCAAGTAAAAGTAAATTGTTGCTTTGAATTGAAGTTTATGAATGAAGCAACAAACTAATGTTTCAATGATAGCGGCACAGTCCTAGGGCAGACATACACAAATTTGTGAATGAACTGCCACCCTTTTCCTCACTTTTTTTTTTTTTTTATATATGATTGGTCCTCTACACGGACTGGTATAAATGATTTTTGTAATTATTCTACATTGTCTCTAACAGAAGCAGTGATAAGATCTATGTAAGATCAAAGCATGTGGAAAGTACTGCTTGGAAATTACTGCTGGCTTTCTTATTTTCTTCTGTGTGTCATCACTGTTTCAGAGTCACTTTATATTGGCATTGATTGAAATGCTGCTTTGATTTATAGTATGTAGTAGAGCTTTGTGGACATCATTTGGATTATTTTTGTTTCTGTTCTTGTGTCAGAGCACCTAATTTTGATTTCTGTTAAGCAAAAATGTTGCCAAAACTATTTGTGTAATACAGAAAGAGAAAAAAAATGTAGGAGGAAGGGGTTGGAAATGTAATGGCAACAGGGAGCTCCCGTTATCTTGGTAAATGTGTAGGTAGGGACGGATTCTATATGTTACTGGTGATGAAGGAGCATGGAACAAAGAAATAACCTTATTAAAGTACTAGAACATCCTTTTGGTTACCATTGTTCATAAGCAACAGACAATATTGGTACAATTCTAGTGATATTAAAATCCTCCCTTAATTTCTGTAGGCAGTTCCATTCATCCTACAATTAATTTCTCTCACTTAAAGATGAGCGGTATTTTGCAGAATCAGTGGAGCAGTTCTGTGTCTGAAAGTCAAGACAGTTGACACAGTCAGTACCATAAGCCAGTTTCTGAACTTTGTTGTGCTTCAGTATTTCGTTTGTTAAAAAGAAAAAGCCCTAAACCCATCAGATTTTAATAAGTGAAAAGCTATATTTAAATGCCAACTATTATAATTTACCTGTGCAAGCAACTGCTGAAAATCTCTATGAATCACACTGGAAATCAGTTTCCAACTTCTTTTGCTGCCTACTCATATCCTCCCACATTCAGCTTAAATTAGGAAAGTTATTATTCATGTTGCCTTTGTTAGATAGTGTTGCTACAGCATATTTACTTTAACAGTGGGTTTACTTCAGCTGATGATAAAGCAATCCCCTTCTGCATTGCCTGCAAAGCAGCTTACTGATGCTTTTGGATTGCAAATGTTGTGCTGTATAAATGCCGTTTATGTAAATACTTTCAAAAAAACCTCCTCCTTCATGCTAATATAACAAACACAATTAATCAAAAATTTTCCCTTATGAATCAAGCCTCTTATTCCATTAGAAATGAATCTGTTGAGACAAGCATGGCCAAAAACCATGTGGTAGAATGTGGTAGAAGAAATCTCCAGAAGAAAAGCTAGCCTCCTTCATGACGAAGTAATTCTAAAATAGTGTGCTAATTATGTATCATTAATCTACATTATTTTTTCACGGTACTATCTGAAACTGCATTAATCTAAGCAGGACACTTCCGTTGTTGTCTCAAGAGTGATGCGTGGCTCTTAACTGTCATACAGCAGAGAATGGCATTTGCCCATTTAGACACTAAAACCACTTGGCCCCAGCTTTGAAAGCAGTCTTACTGATCCAGCAAGTGGCTGTAACCACCTTCCTTAAAAGCACGAGGAGCAATGAGGAGAGAGAGAGCAAGGAGGTCTGTCACCAGCAGCCTGAAAGGCTGTTGTAAAAAATGTGGTATTATTCCACTGCTGGATCGGCGCAGGAAGCTGAAGCCACATTAAAATGAAATCATTTGCTTCACATTACTTCATACATTGCTTATTATCTAATGCAGTGTCAGAACTGAAGACCAACAAAACGGTGGTGTGCCTAAGTTCTGGGCACCACAGTTCCAAGAAGGTCAGGGAACTACTGGAGAGAGTCCAGCGCAGAGCCACTAAGCTTATTAAGGGAGTGGAACATCTCCCTGATGAGGAAAGGCTGAGGGAGCTGGGGCTCTTTAGCTTGGAGAAGAGGAGACTGAGGGTGACCTCATTAATGTTTATAAATATGTAAAGGGCGAGTGTCAGGAGGACGGAGCTAGACTCTTCTCAGTGACACCCAATGGCAGGACAAGGGGCAATGGGTGCAAACTGGAGCACAGGAGGTTCTGTTTGAAAACAAGGAGGTGACGGTGACAGAGCACTGGAACAGGCTGCCCAGAGAGGTTGTGGAGTCTCCTTTCCTGAAGACATTCAAAACCCTCCTGGACACATTCCTGTGTGATCTACTCTAGGTTCCTGCTCTGGCAGGGGAGTTAAACTTTATGGTCTTTTGAGGTCCCTTCCAGCCCCTAACATTCTGTGATTCTGTGAAGTTAGTAGCATGCACATGAAGCTGTGCTATAAAACAGTCTCTCTTCTGAAGAATATTTGGGGCAGAAGGACTATTCATAAGAATTTGTTTTTGTATAAAGCTCTCCTCTTCCAAGGTGTCTTAACTTGTTCACTCCTCTGAAATGTATCAGCATGGAGGCATGGTGTCACTGTTACATGTCATCTAGACACCAAACAGAAGCTAGCTGTAGACAGATCCACCAGTAGCACGGAGGGACAAACAAGGAGTTTCATTTGCTGAATGTGGGCAGAGAAGCCATGGGTTTTGTCCTTGCTGTGAGGACTACACTAGTTCGGTCTCCTGTATGGCCCCAGCGAGAGGTGAGAGTTGGCTTTTGGAAATGTGTGGCTGAGGAAGGCTCATCAGTAGCTGGCTCACTCTCCTGCCCATGCTCCTCAAAGGCCCAGAAGAGGAAAGTTAGCAACGTATTACTTTTTATAGTATTTCTGCAGCTCTGAAATGGTTCTGAACCTTGTAATAGGACTCAATGTCTTACTTCCCTGGGCTGTCTTATTGCTAGGCTAAGATGTAAAGGATGCAAGTGCCCTGCTAGGAAGCCTTAGTACTTGCTACCCTATTAGAGGTGCTGTTTACAGGCCATTTAGGGTGTTTGAGAGCGTGATTACATGCCATTACTGTCTCACTTTAATAAATACAATATTCCAATTTTCATCCTTTTCTAATATCAGCAGACATATTTGCTGAATATTATGAGCTGTGCAGGTAAAAAGTGTATAGTAAGAACTGGCTTTTTACTTCTTAATTCTTGCATAGAGAACCTTCTGTGGAGTTAGTGACTTAATACTGAAAGTGCAAGAGTTTTTCAGTCATATGCCAAGAATTTAGTATTTTGGTAATGACACAAGTGGATCATTTGAACTTGCATCGGTGAGTGCTGTGCAGGGAGGTGAACTAGAAGTTCACATGAATTTGAGAAACCACTAACTGTCACAAACAACTCCCAGATCTGGTCAAAATAGTCTCACTCTTTTCTGCTGATGGCATTAAAAGCCTTCCCCTCTTCCCCCACACAAAAGAGGAGCTTCAGGGAAAATTCTTTCCTGAAAAGGAAAACACCACCCACTACTGAACACTGCCACTTTGTTTGGAGCATGGCTCTGCTATGCAATATGACATACAAAAAAAATCACTGTATTGCTAACTGTAAATTACAGTAAGAGCAATTAAGTCATCTCTTCATGACCTATAAAAAAGACTAGGCATAAATGAAGAGCCTGTATGTGAACATTTCCAGCTTCAGAGCTTTCGAATTTTGCATCCAGATTTTGCAGCCTGGGCATCTCTCCAAGTTTGACAAATGTTAATTAAAAAAAAAGAAGAAGAAGAAGAAGAAATTAGTGCGATGCTGTTTCTTTTCCCGCTGGTTCTCAGCCCACTCCCTGAATGTCAGCGCTGCAGTGTGCCTCCGCAAGGCAGCTGCCCGTGCACGTGGGGCGCGTACTTCTGCGCCTGGCGTTTGGCCGAGGCGAGCAGTAGACTTTGGCAACGGAACAGCGTCCCTGTGACTACCCTGACCCAGTTCCGCTTTCTTGCTGATGCACCCAGTCATGTTTTAGGAAATGGCTGGGTGTTTTCTGACAAAGGTTTAAAATACAACTTGGGAAAAGCTTGGCCTATGACATCTGTGTTTGTGAGCTTAGGTAAACAGAGGATATCAGCACCGGCTTTTCTACATGAATACTGTTGATAGGTGGGGAGTTTCCAAAGGAGGCTCTGCAGATTGCAAAAGTTATTTTTGTCTGCCATTTCCTCCTCACCGTGTATTTCTCCCTTCAGAAAACACCATTACCAGGGCCTTCTCAGGTATTAGCTAATACCTTGGCTATTGCTCCAGGGCTTGGTGTTGCTGGAAATGTCTGTCTTTCAGCCTAGTCACAAGCTAGTAGCAGCCCTGCCATTTTGCAAGCAAATATTGCCAGGCAACGCTGGTATGAGCAGGGTTGAAAGCATTTTATTGAGAGTAAATAATAATTTGAACAATGCTAGTCTTTCACTTACTGGCTAGTTTCTTCTTTTTCATTCCTGGTCTGAAGTAATTAAGAGTGGTTGTATCTCAGTAGTCTATTCCAGAAGTGGCAGAGACGTGCTAGTCACTTGTATGTCTTAGCTACCTGTTGTAAAAATCAACAAAGGGGATTATTTTAAGGTCAAAAGTACGGAATTAATTATTTCTAATAATATTCCTCTTGATGACTCACTAATTGTAATTGTTCATTCAAAGTAGTTCCTGTTTTTGCGGTTTTCAAAGGCTGGCAATATTTCAAATAACATCCTAGTGTTATTCATTAGTAACATGAAGTATTAAATTGTGGGTTGTATGTACCGACCTGGACCAAAAGCTTCCCATCCCTCCTCTAGTTTTAGGGCTGTATTTTCTCACACTATCTGAGGAGTGGGGCTCTTGGTAAGGGATTCGAGAGTTCTCTTTTTCTCTCCGCATTGCTGGTTGATGAGCATTTAACCTTCTTTCAAAGAATCCATTTGGGAAAAAATATACAAGAGAGTAGTTAGACAAAGGAAGACAGGACGTTTGTGAAGTTTTGCCAGAAACTAGTGCCAAAAAATGGTGCAGAAGGTTTCAAGAGGTTTGACAGCATCTGTTGTTCATTGTTTCCTTTGTTAAAGGAAGCACTCAAGTTCCCAGTATGATAGCAGAAGGGGTTTCCACTGAGTTTGACAAATGCTATCAAACAATAGTAAAAACAATGAAAACTCTGTGATCTTAAGAGTGCCATTTCCTAACTTTGTATTAATCTGTCTAGCAGCCATTTCATTACAGCCTTCTGTAGCGTGCTCAGATTATGAGCTCAAGTGAAAAATAGTTGGAGTTTTTCACCATCTTCAGCTGTATCATACTGGCAATAAAGAACAAAAAATACTGTTCTGAGAAGACTTTGTTCCTGGGGTAGAAAGATATACCAGGTATGAAGAGTTCTTTTGCTGTAAGTACTTCAGTAATCTGACATTTTTGTTTGAATAAGAATGTACTTAATACTGTGTTTGTGTTTGTGAGATCTGAATTGAAAAAAAAGAATTGCAGGTTAACTGTGTCAGAGAAGATAAATAACCGAAAGATTTTCTCTCAGTTGTGAACAGGATTGATGTACAAGTAACAAATTCAAACAATGAAAAAGCTTCCTTTAAAAAGCTCTTCCATATTATCTTTGCTTAAATACAGAAAACATGCCTTCACTTAATAATATTCCCTTCATTGCTTCTAGCTAATCCTCATCCCTCTTGGGTTCACAGTGTACTTCTCTGTGAGGATGTTTCCCTCCAAAGACTTGAAAGTTTGACAACGTGACCTGAATATAAGTGATGTGCACAGTCCGTCTGAGCTTCTGCTAACCTGTGTGGAAACTACCTGGTGTGTCTCTGTAGAGTGCCATGTGCAAGCAGCCACCACCAGGACGCCTGCTGACATTGATTCAGTGTGGGTGTTGAGGAGATCAGAAGCAGGAAGCTGCCCCCACCTTTCCTGTCATACAAACCTTAGCTTCTCTGCAGAGATTTAAGAAAACCCTGCAGGAGGTTGTAGAAGGCCAGGCAGACTGAATTTGCTGTTACAACTACGTACAGAAGGAGGGTGAACACCCTGGTGCCTGTCACCCTTCTGCTAAAAGCAGCTAATCAAAACTCAGTGTCTCACTGATGGCTCTAATCAGGGGGAGGAGAAAATGGTGATAAAGCCAGGTGGTAACTTCTTTGCCTAGAATGAATCAAACAAAAAGCAGAAAATAAAACGCGCAAGCTGCTCACAAATCAAGCCTTCTCTTGATAGACTTGGTCTCTTGGCTTGTTCTTGGGGTCAGGCTAAATGTTCTTCTGAGTCAGGATTAGCTTTCCTGCCTAATCTGTGTTTTTCAGATCTTCACCATCTCTCTCTTATATGCTGTAACCTTTATGGCTAAAGCCTCAGAACTCTGGTTGAATCTGCTTATCTCTGTGTGAACGAGAGACATCTCTGTGTTGTAGATCTCAAAACCTGTCATATTTCAACCACCTGCTTCTGCAAAGAAACTTCCTTTATTATCTGCATCTTGAAGAACTGTTTTGATACCCAGGGTTTCAAAGCAGTTTAACTTGACCTTTACCAGTATAAAGTTTGGCTAGGAGGAGGGAACCTTTCATTTCTGAAAAAAAAAAAAAATGTTCTGTCCAGGGCTGGAATAAAAGAGAAATGTAAGAAGATACAGCCACAGGATGTAGCCTTTACAACGTTATAATATTCCCTGTAGGACCTAGATTTTTATCCTTTGGTCGCATATTGCGGAGCATCTCTGAACACCTGACTTTGCTGTTCATTATTTTAGCAGAGTGACCTTAACATGAAGCTTCAAGAATATAGCAATGAACAGGACTCTTGGCACACAGAGTATCTCTCACTGCAGTAAACTAACAGTGAACTAAGTCTGCATCTGAGAAGAAGCATGACATTATTTTTTAGTTTCTTAGAATACAAGATACCCATTTATCAGTGAGGGACCTTCTGACAAGCAGAATATAAGAACTTTGCTGTGATGCAGAAAATGCAACAACGGTAAAGGGCTGTGAAGTCTTTTTATGCCGCTGTATTTTGTATTTCATCCCAACAAATGGTGATACCTCCTTGTCACTGTCTTAAGTGTGCTAGCTCCGTTATACTGATCCTGATCTTTAAACCATGCTTTGGCAAATGTATCCTTTGTGGCAATTCTGTGATCAATTATGCTTGACTCAGAGTCATAATTGTTTACAACATGCCACAGTCTTCCACTGGGTGAAAACACATTTATTACAGACAATGGTGCCAGTGCCGATCTGTTCTTATTGGCCATTTGAAAACAAAAGCCAGACAAAAAGGCGTCTGTTTTCAGCGGCTGGTCAGGTTAGTACTGGAAGTCACTTCTTGGTGCTTTTCAGTCAGGGTTGGAGTACAGCTGCCGGCCCTCAGGGTCCCCTTTCATTCAAGACCGTCTACCTAGAAGAAGTGCCGTGGTGAACTTGGACTGGGGCTAATTCTAGCACTGACCTCGCCTTTCACAAACTGCGCAGGCAAGTTTTCGCACTGAGTCATTAGAGCCCTACAAATGGTTTATACAGTTAAAACAGCCAAGAGTGTCGAAATGAGTCATATTTCTCAAGTGACAATTGCTATTTTGAGTGACTGTTTTGCATTACACTTACCAGGACACCCAGGAAACAACGGTATTTAAGCTTTCCTGCTGATCTCCATTCCCACCACATGACCAGCTAGGGCAGTTATATCACTCCTATTGCTAAGCCACACCTTACTCTTCCCTAGAAACCTAATTCCTGGGAGAACATGTCACCCTGTCAGGAGGAAGTGACTGCAGGTTTCTATGAAAAATTGCTTCAAGCAAAGAAGGACGCTGCCCAAATTGCAGACTACATACCGAGTACATATACTTTCAAGAGAGCTGAAAACAGAACCAAGACTCTATGGACATCTGCTACAGCACCGGCATGCAGAGTGAAGAAAGGCAAGGTTACGGACGTAGTAGTTGTGATCATTCCCGTGGAGGACGGACTTGGAGGATGAAAGCTAGTGAGAGCAAGGAGACAACTGGACATGCACACCCATGCAGAGAAACGGTCCCAGAAAAGAAAGAGGGAGGCTGCAGCACGGGAAGAGACACCAGCAGCTGGATGAAGCTGTTTCTGTGAAGGGGCAGGAGGTAGCTGCAATTGCAGAGGAGGCCAGCAAGGGAGCAAAAGCACCGGAGCAAATATATTTGCTGTGAGAGTGAACAGCAAGAGAAAAGCGCAGTCAATAGGAAAAAGGAGCCGCTTGCTTAAAGGAAGGGGAAAAAAGCACCGAGGGCAGGGAGAACAGGTATGAAATGGAAGTTCACCGCAGCCTTACCATTAGCTAATGTAAGTCACAATACATCCCCCCCCGCATACACACACACACAGACACCCCAAACAAACCTTATGTTTACCAGAACCACCTTTGGTGTCCGAAAGCCACAAGGAGAAATCAAAGGAAAGAAGGAGAGGTGAAAAAATAGGGAGAAGTCAAAGGGTTAGGTGAGGACGGAGGCTAAATTGACTTCAGAAACAGACACACGAGCAAAGGAAATTGTAAACGGAAGAGGAGAGGGGAGGAGGAGAAAAGCAGAGCCCAGTATGCTGAATATGATGGAATAATGCTGGTTTTCACATAGACCTCCTTTGTTAGTAGCTCTTCCAGTTTTGGTCTCTGAACAGCTGGAGCTGTTCCAGCTGTTATGCAGGGAAGTATTACAGTATTTGCCGCAGCCACAAAGAAACAGTTAAGCACAGTGTAAACTGCTGCAAGAGCACAAGCAAGACCCTGCTTGTAACAGCTACAAGTCACTAAGATTGTCATTGTTTGGCTACTGCCTTGAGTGGAAAGGGTAAAAAAATTCTTATCGTAACCCTTTCTAGGGCATTAGGTTTTCCCTCTTGATGGTTTTTTTTTCTTCCTTCTTTGGAGAGGAACTGCATTTATCTGCTGTTACTCAGTAGATAAACAAGATTTCATTCTTGAACATTGTATGTCCAGTATAATTTTTAGAAGCAATAGGGAAATTTCAAACAAAACTAAAGCTGGTTTACAGGTTTTTTCCCCAGTTCACCAGTGGTAATTCCAGTGGAGTTCCTGTCAAACACTTTTTCTTCTGTTTGCAAGTTCCAATTTGGTGTCAAAGGGCAGAGCCCAGAATTATCACTCCAGGAGGGTTTAAATGCAGTTATATTTAAGTAAAAAAAAAAAAAAAAGTTATATTTAAGTTGGGAAAACATCCATTGGAGACCTGCTCCTTGAGGAGAGCCACGAGCTAAATTTAAAGTTGCCTCATATAACTCAGGAAATAACTTCTTGTTTCTTCTTTGTCCCTACTCCAATCTGAAGATTTGGGACGACAAGCTGGTTGAGAATACTTCCGTGTAACCAAAATCAGATGGATAAACGCCCACATGATGAGGCCAAAATGCTGCACTTGAAACAAGCCAGTTGCAGAGTTCAAGCTAGGGTTCGGCTGGAGTGCTGCCTGCATCCCTGGCATCCTGCCCCAGAGCCACAGATCAACCATATGTCTCCGTGCCCTGGGCCTGTGCCAGTGTGCCTGGGAAGACTCCTGGCTCCATGGAGATCCACGAAGCTGGAGAAGGCAATGCCTCATGGACTGCCTACGCTGGGTCTGGAAGCTTCATAATCCCAAACTTTAAAAGCCACTCAGCTATCCAGGTAGGTGTCAGAATGAAGCGTGTCCAGAGGTGCAGCGCTCTGCTGACAGTCACAATAGGAAAATGCAAATATAAAGCCTCAAGGCCTCAGCTTTGCTGTTGGCTTAAATGGATCTAAGAAGAAGCTGCAGTGGGTAGGTTCAGTTGCCCATTTCGTTTCTTTACCTGCACCTCCCTATCACTTCCCCCGCACGAGTTGCCCGAGTGCAGCGAGCAGTGTGAGGAGCTGGAGCAGCTCACACATCAGCCCAAGAACTAATCCTGCAGGAGCTTCTTCTGTCCTCCCACCCCATGCAGTTGGCTCAGCAGTCCCTTGGGAAGACACAGAATGGGAAACAGAGGAAGGGCAGGCACAGGGGAGGGTTTTTTTTGTCAATCCACAGTTAAACCAGCTTCAGGTGATGGTCCAGCTGCAGGCTACAAGGCCAGAGTCTGTGCCTTCCCATTAGCCATTAATGGCTCCTTCCATACCGAAGAGTTTCACCAGGCAGGTGAAAAGTATATGATAATTAAAACCAAAATACTCTGTCTATTATTCCAGTACCTAGTGTTTCTTATATTTGAACTTGAGAAGTCCTGTCAGAGAAACAATTAAATGATGCCACTTCACAAAAGCTTTTAATTTCAAGAGAGAATAGACTCCTTGCCCCTCACCTCCAGACTTTCTTGAATTTAATTTCAAAAAAGTCCTTCATAGCTAAATTAAACATTGGGCAAGAGAATGACAGAACACCAGCCACTTTATCTCATAATATTGTAATAGTAAAGATCTCCTATAATATTGTTATCCTTTTATACTAATTTTGGCCTTTTCCCTGTTGTCTCAGAACATCTCCATTGTCATTCATTGATTTTATTCTTAATAATAGCATTACCCTGAAATGCAGGCTAGACTGAGGCTCGTGCACGTAACCGTACGAGAAGACAGAGCAATCATGTTCTCCCACGGTGCTTTTCAGTGTAATTTCTGTTGCCTTCAGCGGAAGCTGCACCTCCTCTTTCTCTCCATTGTGAGCTTTAATTCACGCAGAAACCAGGCGCTCAGGGCGTCTGAGCTAAAAAAGACTGGAGGCTGAGGAAGCGAGACAGTAACAACCACCATACACATCTGCCCTCTTCCCCAGGCATCCCACACCTGGGCACTGTCATTACAGGACATGGGGCTAAATGACTCTGAGGGCAGACCCAGCACAGCCGGTTTCATATATTGTATAGCACCTGAATTTGGCTCTGGGAAGTGGCAAGAATGAAAACCTGAATCACAGGGAATTTTTGCCTTCGACTCACACCTTGTGATTAGCAAACTACGCACCATCGCAAATCATAATTGCGCATTTGCTGGGGAAACATTCCGCAATCAGTTCCGTTTCCCTGTTGAAGCGGCTTTATGCGCTATTCATAGTGCTGTATAGAAATGGCATGCATGACATTATATGCACAAACAAGTTCTCTAAAAAAATGAAAGACTTGCAAATCTTGTGGCGACATTGTGCTAAAAGTGGTGTATCCATCAAAGGAAAACCAAATTCCATTTCATGCAAGCTCATCAAGAAAGCATACACAATATGCAACCATTTCACAGCTGCCAAAAGAGATCAATCTAATTTCTTTTTTTAGCTAGAAGGGGAAATCTAACCAGTTAAATCTGTGCGGAGTCAAGAAGAGTATTAAAAAAAAAACAAAACAAAACCAAAACCCCAAAACGTAGAAACTGTCTACAGTTTCATCCAAAGGCAGAAGAGTTTGCCAGGGAAATGCATGCCCTGGGCCAGGTGAAATAGTGGTGGCGTTAATGTGGGTGCACGTGAGGCCTGTCAGTTGGTGAATGTGTTAGCAGGTTGGTTGTGAACCTGGGGACTAGAGCTACAGAAAACATTTTGTGCGGTTCTGTTTCTGGTGTTCCTCTGACCTTATCTCTCCTATCCTCGCCCCCCTCAATCCCTTT
Source organism: Baryphthengus martii (assembly GCA_013396935.1). Taxonomy (NCBI): domain Eukaryota; kingdom Metazoa; phylum Chordata; class Aves; order Coraciiformes; family Momotidae; genus Baryphthengus; species Baryphthengus martii. The sequence goes on from VWZK01006116.1 coordinate 29,309, forward strand.
CTCAGCCATCCTCCATAGCAACTAGTTGCATGCTAACGATATTTCTCTTTGTGCCTGTGCAAATACCATTAGATCCAAGCATATCCCGTGGAATTTGGAGTTATCACCTGTTCGCACGTACTGGGTAGTCAACAAGTTTCACAGGGCAACCATTCTCCTCACCCAGCTTTCATTTGCATACAGACACCTCAGGAATGGTATGTATTGTTGAAACAGTTCCCAGGGATAGCATGAGAGCTGTCACAGAAAATATGGCCCCAGGAGACTTTGTGCCTCAAAGACGCACCTAGGAATAAAAACTTTTCCGCTCTCTGAGAGAGGGCAGTTAGTGACTTACTCCAGCAATAAGTGATCCATGTCCAGCTTTGGGTAGTCCTTACAGACACTGTGCTTACATTTTTCTGTGTCTGTGGTGCAGTCGCTCCTTAGGGCCCCCATGGCTTCCAACCACTTAATTAACCTCTTAGGACGTCAGTCACTGCCTCTGAATGGGGTGATATGGCTGGATATTCCTCAGATGAGAGAAGTAATATTATTATAATTGCCACAGTAATGGACTGCTTTTGCTTGGTTACCTACCACAGATTTAATCCGTGAGCCTAACAGTCTTCTCTCTGTTTTCACAGCCTGGCTCTTCAGAGCCCTTTGTTCTCAACTAGGATGATAAATGGGTTTTAGTTTTATTTTCTCAGAGGGAAGCTTATGTGATTGTGCTGTCTGTCATCTGTCTACGCCGATAAGTTTTTAACTGCCACAGCCAATTATTTCCAAAGAAAAAAAATCACTAGAGGCAGACATCTCTGTGATAATTATATTTCTATGGATTTTGTGAAAGACAACAGCAGACTGGGTTGGGGCTAGGGAGGAGGAGGAGGGAGAGGACAGAGCACAAGACTGTGCTGAGAGCGTGCCATGTCAAGGAAATCTGGGAGGTCTCAGCTGATCCCCAGCCCATCCTGGCTGAAGGCAGCCAGCCAGCCAGTCTGCAGGCGCTGGAGAGTCAGTTGGCATAGCTGCCGCTCCAAACAGCTCGCAAGACGTAGCCCCTCTTGCCTGTGGGTAGTATTTCATAGGGGACATCACTGTGGCTGCAGCTGTCACGGTGCAGAGGGGAAGCAGGCACAGCCCTTCTTTCTGTGGGATGTGGTGGAGGAAAAATACTTTGTTGGTTTGATGCAGGCAGCGACACTATTTTGCCCTGGGCCTGTGCTTGCAAGTTGCAAAAGCTGGATAGAGGCCGGGCAGGTAGGTGCCTCTGGGGAGGATGGATTGGCTAAGTGCAAGGCATGGTTAGAATCTGCTCCATGCTGGAACTACTTAAACATAACAGGTGAATTGCTAACAAATACTTGTAATGTGGGGAACAAGGTGTTCTCTGTGCTCAGAGACCTGCCAGTGCACTAATGAAAGCTGCTAAGGCCGGGTTTGTAAATGCATTTAGGTGACTGAGCCAAGAGAGGTAGAGCCTAATTCTCTCTGACATCAAAAGCGATTCTGACTTACGCTGCACAGGAAGTCATGTCTTTAAACAGCTTTAAAGCTATGAACCTTTCTTAAATATTTTAGAAGAATTGACCCTCTGTCTGAGTGCATCTTGACTCAAATGAGAGATTTCTGAGACTGCCCTTGAGAACCGAGTGAAAAATTAGAGGTGTTGCTGCACGGAACTGTTCCCCAGAATAATGCATACCCGTTCACCATCACAGATCTTTCCTGGAAGGGGCAAAATACCTAAAGTGAGAGCAGATCTTCACCACTTAAATACTGTAACATATCATTTCTTAAAGTTTGTTGATAATCTGATCCAGTTCTCCAGGAGTCTCATTTAAGTGGAGGGCAGCCGCAGGTAACACACCAAGATAGCTTTACCTGGCCGTCTCAGGCAGTGGCCCGTAGCGGGTGTTCGGTGACCTGAACTGCGAATCTCACTGACTTCAGCAGCCCTCGTGGCAGGAGGCTGGATTTCACGGGCTGAGGTTTCAGTGGCCCCTAAGTCACTGAAGAAATGAGTTGTGTGGTGAGTCCCAGCAGCTACAGTGGCAGGTGAATAAGAGAATGCAACATAAAAATGAAAATGCAAAAAAATGCATTCACGTAACAGGAGTAGAAAGAGGGTAAGTGGCGAAGGGGAGGGAGGAGCATAAAAGAAGCACCGTTTCCCTAAAATAGTTGATTTTGAAATGGAGGAATAATGACTGCATGTTAGCCCTATAAAACAACTGTGAGCAGTTAGCACTTTTTCACAGTATTGCTTTATTTTTGACTAGGTCTCCAACTCTTACTCAAAGTTAATTCAGCCTTTGGTCTTTGGGAACTTTTTAATGTGCTAGTGCTTAGAAGTCCATTACTATTTATAAATGTCACTTGAATCCCATTTTTACCCTCTTGTCCAGACGAGATCTGTCAGAAGAAGAAAATATTGTTGCTTTTCTTTTTTTTTTTTTTCCACTCATGGGGTGCTTTTTGTTGGTTTTTGTTGTTATAGGGTTGTGGGGTTTTTTTGGCATTATAGTAAGATGAGAGTTGAGCCTGTTCTAAAAATGTCATATTCTATAGAGCTGTGATGGCCTGTTTTGGTAGCCTGCCTGTGCCCCCAGGACGGATCTGAGAGATCTTCAGCCTGGAGAAATAGATATGGAGTCTATTCTCAGCTCTGCCACTGGCTAATTATGCAACCTTAGTCAGTTCATTTAACCATGACATGCCTGGGTTTCCAGATCAAAAAAAGGACGGGATAACAGGCTCCTTTGCAGTGCTTGGGGAACAACAAGGTATTAGCCATTAGGCTGCTGCTGCACTGGGACTTCTGTGTAAGGATATATATGTACATCAGGTGAGTCCAGGAACACAGCTGGAGATGTGGCCACTGCATTTTTTTGCTGAGGGAGACAGCTCTCAGTCAGTTTAACAAATCACAGCTACAAACATCCTTTGCTTTAGGCACACAGGCTTTTATGTCACTCTGCAGTATTTTCCTGCCAGCCACGGCAGTCGCTGCCTCCCATACGTTGGCTTGTGTATGTGATTCATGCCGGTCACAGCTTCACTTGCTGACCCCAGACAGTGATCAATGGCACTCCAAAGAGCTGTAAACCAGTATAAAAGGGCAGATCAGTGCCTAGTAGCGGTAATAAAACAGTTGCCTATTTAAAGACCAAAAGTATGCCTCGGAAGTCATAAAGGAGAGACTGACTCATGCAAGTTTTCAAAATATGTGGTCTATTGGTTTTGGAGCACTTGGACCCAATCCACAAGTCAGAGGTGGGTCTGTCCTTTTTGCAGCTTCCGAGATGCGTTTCTGTGCAAGCTTCTGGAGCGTGCGTGCACTGGGTGAAGAGTCACACGGTGCCACGGCGCAAAAAGAGGGAAATGGTTGCAGTGATACTAGAAGAAGCGGTTAAAAGCACGCAGCTCTTCTCTTGCAGCAGGGTTTGCTTGGTGTACCTGGCTCAGCAAGGAAAGCAGAACTGCCTAACCTTTCCCTCAGTAGGCACCAGAAGCATCAGAACTGCCTTGTGCTGCCCAATCCTGCTTCCTGAAGCCATCAGCGAGCAGACGCACTGCAGACCTTTCTCATCAGCCGAAGGCACAGCATTACAAGACAAAGTATTGCCGATGGACACCTAGCTGGGTGGCACAGCTACCTTCAAAAAAAATCAAGGAAACTGCATGCGCAGAGAGTTGTCTTGGGGATTTGTGAAACCAGGTTCAGTAGTATAGGAGACGGCACCTGACACAAAACAAACGCTCTCATACAAGACTCCTGGCTGCATGAAATTTCCCATGTGTGCTGTTTAGCTTTTAGGATAGCGTGGGTGTGCTACGTGCTACCTTAGCAACAGCGACAAATGGGTGCCGCAGCTGTAGCCTTCTCCTTTTTGAAGCAGGAAGAGAGCATCCCCAGTTTTCTTACAGAGAAGAATGCTGCACAGCTCCCCCCAGAGCTGACCCCGTCCTCCCCAGTGCCTGCCTGCAGCTCTTAACGTGCTGGCACTCAGCCTGGGCACAGACACGTGAGCTACGATTGAAGCAGACATGTCTTCCCTACTCTCCACCCCAGCCAGTTTTTCCTGGCCTCCCAAGAACATCATCTGAATCAGTCAGGCCGGAGCAGGATCAGCTGCTTTGTGCCAGCCCCCTCCATCATTTCTGGAATCAGATGGCTCCCACTGCTCAAGGCTTTTTATTAAATTCAAATGCCAGAGTATGTCTGGGTGCTTTATGAATACCTGGAGAAAACAAATGTAGTAGGTCAAGGCATTGGTGTCCATTACTCGCTTAAGGAGGACTGGGGAATAATTTAAGAGAAGAATCTCACGGGGAGGTGGGGACAACCAGCCGAGCCAGTATCAATATGGTGGTACCAAAAAAAAGTAGTGAAACCATGCGAGACATTAAAAAGGCAGAAATTCCATTTACCACAGAATTTTGATTCTGCCCTGGCTTTTGTCCTCTGCTGAACTCAAAGGACTTTTTTTTTAGAGGGAAGAGACTTTTAAAAACCAGTTATATATGTGTGTGTGTGTGTTCCTCAAATATATTTAAGTCCTTTTCTTAACGTTTCACCAACGCATATGCCTGAGAGGAAAGCACGCATGTAAGCTGAAAGTATTTATAGATCCAAAATTTTAAGACAATCCTACCAGGAAGAAAAAAAGTCCTAAAGAGGGCTGCCTCTGGGGAAAAAACGATTTATTGAAACATTCCTGAAATAGTCAAATGTGTATTATTACAGATGTAGGAAGAAGGTAAAGAGAGCATTTATGCTGGCTTTTAATTGAAGGGTAACAACAGATCTTACCAATTCTTCTGTATTTTGTGCGATCTTTAATAACATCGTATTTCAGTTGTACGTTGCGTGTTACCACTGTGTAACTACCGGGAGGCCCTGCGCTGTGGAGCGGGCGGTTGGCAGGTGGGGGCTGAGGGTGCGGGAGCCGGGGAGGGCAGCGGCAGAGCGCGGATTTTGACTTCTGCCAGAAGCGCTGGCAGAGGCAGGTTTTCCATAGGGCTTTTAGCGGCCAGGAAAAACTCCCTCGTTTCCCCTCCCCTGGACTATTTACAAGAGCAATGTCAGGTGACTACCGAGAAAGGGAGACGGAAACCGAAAGCGCCCGCAGTTCCCTCTTAGCGCCTCTCCCCGCCGCGGGGTCACGGCCTCCGCTGCCCCCCTTTCGGGCAGTCGCCCCCGGGACAGGGCGAAGGGGGAGGTAGGCGTTGTAGGCGGGACGGGAAGCCTCCCCCGAAGAGGGTTTTGAGCGCCTTCAAAATCGATAAATCGATCAGGGAGTGTCGCTCCGGGAGGGAGAGCGGGAGACGCTCTGTCAACGCTTCCCCTTTTACTGGACCGGGCACTTTCCTCCTGGCAGCCCCGGTCATGTTAGTCAGCCATTTTATTCAGCTGTTACCCAAAACGTGACCTCCGCCACTGTACGTGCAGACAAAAACAACACGAGACTCCAGAGCTCCAGCGGCCGAGGAAAATACGTCCCGATAATTATTTTAAAAACCACAAAACCCGAGCTTTGTTGAAGCTATTCCCGCAGGCTGATTTCCCCGGGATGGGGGAAGGAAGCGGGGCCAGCTGCCCGTCGGTGGCGCCGAGGTTGCCGCCGGCCAGAAGGGCTCCCGGC
>VWZK01006116.1:35081-208692 GCA_013396935.1 Baryphthengus martii
GGTGGTTCGCGTCGCCCCTGCTCGGAGCTTCCGGCTGTCACTGGTGCCCGCCGAGCGGCGGTGGTGACCGCGGGCGTATGGTGTGGGACTGCGAGCTGCTTAGCTGTAGCTCGCCATCCGCTGGCGGGGAGCTGGGGGGGTTGCTGTAGCGCTACGCTTTCCCGCTTCCCCGCTTCCCTCATCTCGTCCTGCCCGGGTTTGGTTGGGGGGGGGTGTTGCTTCTTGTAGAAAATGCGGGGGAGAGGCAGGACGCTATGAGCAACGCAAAGCTCCTCGTCTTCTGGCTAGTAGCATTAGAGCCGCTTAAGGTTAATGCGCTTGCTTGAAGAAATAACGATGATCAGTTTGGTCGTCCGCTGTACAGTTTCTCGGGTTGACGGCATTTCTTGGTCTTAGAAAAGTTTGTCATTGATGTGGAAATGACATCGCGCAATCTAACTGTCTTTTCTATGCCTCAAGAAGAAATTCTGAAAGGGGGGGCAGGGGGCGAAGGAGGGAGAACTGAAAAATTTACAGCACTTTCACTGAGGTGCAAATGCTGGATTGTTCTTTTGTCGGTAAGCAGCGCATCTAAACCTGAATGTTTAAAACCAGTATCTAAATTAACGTCTGGGTTCTTGAGTTAGCAGTAGACTGAATTAAATGCTGAATGCCCGAGGATGTTTTGTAGTGAGTGAGGAATGCAAGTATCCATCAGATTCAACTACTAAGCTTAGACGGTTTTGACAAAATGTTCAGTATTCCCAGACTTTCATGGAATATATATCATTTGAAACAGCCTTTCTGTGGCAGCTTCACGACTACATATTCTTGAGAAGCAGGCCCCCTAACTGCTTAGTATAAGGCTCTAAAACTCTCTACAGTTAACACCAGTGTCGCTAAACTGATAATCCATGAGAAAGTTTGAGTCTAGGAGCACACCTAGTAGTCCACTGCCTGCAGAACTGTTGCGAAAGATTTCTAATGACTTGTCAGAAGATGATAGTGGGACTGTCATCTGTAGTAAGCAGTGGGGTTCCCTTTAGTGAGACAGCAGATGCACAACCTCTTCTGCTAAAGTGGTAAGGTCTACAGAGGACAAAACCAGCAAATATTTTTCTGTGTGCTTTGCTTCTGTTGGTGGCTGGCTGTATGCAGGCTGCTCATTATTTCCCCAGTACTCTGCTGGTGGAGCAGTTCACATGAGTACTCTTTAATTGGCTTCAGGGAAAATATGCCAGCTCTCATAGACTACACAACAGCAAACTGATGAAATCAGTAATTTACAACTCCCTGCCGTTCTATGCTAATACTAGGGAGAAAATTGTGATCAATTTGATGCAGTTCCTTCAAGGTGGTTGGTTTTTAAATTTGCTTTGGTGGACGTTTGAAAGTGTGGTTGCTTTCGTTAGTTGAAAATCATAGAGTCAGTGGTGAATAAATTAATCCTACAAAATGTAAATGTGCTAATTCTAAAGGAGGAAAAACAAACCAGAAACTAAAACCCGACAACACCACACTCAGAAACCTTTTATTGTGAGGGAATGTTAAAATAAAACAGATGGGGAATTTATTTCATGAAGAACCATTGCAGCACTACAGTTTTTAATTGTGTGCATTTGTTTTTTCATTGGGGCACAGTTTGAGATTTTGGCACAGTTTCCCCTTGTTCTGCTTTTGTTACTTCTATTTTTTTGAGGTACTGTTTAAAAAATGCAATGCAAAGTAAACCAGAGAGTAATTCTTTCTTCATTGTAAAGTTCTGTCATGGATAATGTATAGAGAGTCGGTTTATTATAAGCTTTTGATACCCATAGTAATCCAGTGACTTGTGTGAGATTATTAAAGCACTGATCTTTGAAACATTGCTTTTAAAATTAGATCTGAGACTCTTGTTTTGAAAAAAACGAGCCACTGCAAATAGTGATCCAGCTTTTACTGTTGAGGTTTTTTTCTTTTTCCCTTCCCCTGAAATTAATTTAGTTATCAAGTGTATCTCACAGTTCTGAGCTGGTTTATACGTGCGGATACCAGTGGTTCCTCTGAGGTCACTGGAGCTACTCTAGTTTGTAATACGGTCTGTGCCTACGGTATTAGGGATTGTGGTCTTGTTTTACAGTACATCTTTTCCCATATTTGGTTTTATCAGGTGGGTATAGTCAAGCATTTTGAATTATTAATGCCACCGGGACTTTGGGGAGCAATGGCTATTACGACAGCCATTAAACTAAGCTACGATTTCACACAAACGAGGAAAACCACAGAAAATAAAAGATTCAAAGCCTTCGTATTTTGCAGTCACGCTAGTCTAATCAACCTCTCTTCTGGCTCCTGATGTAATTTAAATACTGCCTTTATAAGTTTTTGTATTCTCAAGAACTGATGAATGAATCTTCATTTCCGCTAAAATCTTGGCATAGGATTTAGATCTTCCTTGAAGCGGTGGTTTTTTAGTACTGTTGTTTTAGAGTTGTAGTGCAGTGTGGGAGAGATGGTAAAAACCAGCAGTGCTAACATCATTCTTTGTGGTGGTGGTTTTTCATTACCTGCAGTGAGCGTTGTTGATAGTAGCATTATTCACAATGATTTATAATACAGGTCGTTTATTGTTACAGTTTCTCCATTTTCAATTTTATGGTGTATATATACTCAAATACTAAGAAAGAATCTTATTTAGTATATGGTGTTGGGTATGAACCTCCTTCGTCAGGAAGGAAAAGAGAGAATTTGCAAGAAACCATCTAAATCTATGGGCATTTGGCTCCACCTTCAGAGATGAGAAGGAACACATGATAAACCTTCCTTGACTAAGTTGCCCTGCCTGCCTTCTCTTGGAAATGCAAAAGGCAAATTGTTTTCCCCATATCCTTAATGAGCTATAAAGGATGATGCTGTGGAGCTGATGCCTGGACCTCCGTTTTTAGATACCTGTGTGATCAGCTGCAAAAATCTGAACGCGAGTGGGACAACCTGTGCATTGTGTGTATGCTTTGCAGAAACCAGGCCTTAATGCAGTATTTCTGCATATGGCATTTTAGGGGAAGTGTCCAAATGAGTGCCAGCCCAAAGTTTTATTACTGTTTTGAAAAAAAAATATGGTAGGTTATTGTATCTGTACGTTAAATGGATGTAAGAATGGCTAAGTCTGTGTAGAGGGGCTATGGTAGAATTGTAGAATGCCTTTTTTTCTTTCTTTTGTTACTCTCTTAAAGCATGGTTCTCTTTTTGTGGTTTCGTGAGAGAGGTGGTTTTGTTTTCCTAAGTCATGTGTTGTAATTCTTTTTTTTTTCTGTCTTCTCTTGCATATTAAGATATAATTCTGAATTTGTCAATTTTCATTTTTCTTCATAGGTTCTGCCCAGTTGATCTTTACTGCAACAGATGTTGTTGAAACAACTGCCTGTAATAAAACTGTCATTTTACCTTGCCACGTGACTAATCTACAGGAGAAAAATGCAAGTGTCATGTTAGTTCTGTGGAAAAGACAAGGAAAAACAATTTTTTCTTTTGATGGAGAAAGACAGCAGTTTTTCAGAGATCCGTCAGTTCCTTCAGCTAAATTAGCATCTCAGGTGGATTTACCCAAGGGTAATGCCTCTCTAATGCTTAATAATGCAGAAGCAGAAGTTGGAAACTACAGTTGTGAAGTAACAGAATCAAACAGAGAAGGAGAAACAAGAGTTGAACTTAGAAACCGTTCAGGTGAGTTGCCCGCCATTGTTATAGAAAACAAGGAAATTCTTACCAGAAAAAGAAAAGTAATGAACATGGCAGTCTATTACTTTAAGCTGAAAACACAGAAGTGTAGCACCCAGACCTTCTAATTTGAATGCTAACATATATTATTTTGGATTAAGTTATTGGGAAATGCTTCGGGGGGAAAGATCTGAACACAACTTTTCATTCCGTAATAGTGTCTGAAAATCACTTGTCTAGTGTAACAAAATCTAGACTTTCCCACATCTTTTAGAGTATGTAGTTGGTGGTATTTTGAGTACCCCCATGTTACTGCATTACATACTGGAACATACTCCTAATATCTTTGTAATACTGAGATGCACACATCCATCACAATGGCTGCAGAGAGCTTTTCTTTGAAGAATTGCATCTTGCATTCTTTGGCTGTGCTGGAAGAATTACAGATAGAACTAGTATAAATGCTGTCTAAGAGTTCTAAAACCAGATCTGAAGGTATGCAATTTTTGAGTGAGGTCGAAAATGCTACTACTAGATGCTAACTTTAGTTACAGTTGTCTGGCATTAAATGTCATCTTCAGAAGATAATGTTTAAAATAATGGTGACTAAGTGATGAATTTCTCATTTAGTGAGCCATTTTACCTTATTTTGTCAGCTGCAGCCCATGTGCTCTAGCGCCACAGCTATTGAGCAGTGGGATCTGCTGTACATGTGCCGTCTGTCTAGTATTCTGCAGAAATGGTACTTCCACTGAACCTTTGTGCGTATCTGTTTATTTGTTCTGCACAGGAGACTTGCTTCTTGCTCCTGGAAAGCTTCTCAAAAGCACTCAATGTGTTACAGATGCATGTAGCACGTGGGGTCTTAACTCGTGCGCTGTAGAATTGTCCTAAGACCTTTTTTTGCTATTAGCTTTTACGTTTGTCATTAAAATATTTGTGAAGCTCAAACAGACGTTGCTTATGTCCTGCTGCAAAAATCTGTGTAATTCACAGCTGAGTCAAGCTTATGCATTGCAAAGCAAATGTGATCCCAAAACAGACTGAGAAGAGCACAGTCACTGAGAGAGTGAGAATGCTACAAAATCATTTGGTTCTTAGAACACTGCAAAACCAGGGGAATAGGTATAGGAAATTTCCTTCCTTCTTTTATAGCTTCTTCCTTACTCAACATTTTTGGCCTGTTTTTGCCATTCGGTGTTGAGCTGTAGAATAGGAAACAAGGTTTGAGGATGTAGTAGAATCAAGTCCCGTTTACAGGTTTTGTTGTTTTATTTTTACTTCCTCTGTGTATAGAATTTTGAAAACTGTATAAAGACTACAAAGCAGGAAACTGATGTAATTTTTCTAATTTCATTTTCTAGTTGTCAGTTGCGGCGAGGAAAGTACCCCAGCGGAAAGATGTGGTTGGTGAAGAATTTATAGTTGCGAGGTCACATTAGGTTTGAGAGTATATGCTAGAAAATCTAAAACTCAGTTTTATGTTTGAGGGTTTAGCTGAAGGTAAAACAGTTGCTTGTTCTCTTTTTACATTCTTCTGCTTATTTTTTTTTTGTTGCTTGTTCCTCAGTGTTCTAGAGAGACTCTTGAGATAATAAGCTAATAGAAGAATGTGTAGCAAGTGAGTTTTGAAAAGGGTTAGTGAATAATTGAAATCCTTCACCAGTCTTCACTCTATCTTTTCTGAGCAATGAACTCATGCTGTCACTGCTAATATGTTCCAATTGATGCTTTTAAAAAGATAGTCTTATAAGAGCCAACTATTCTCCATCTCACTTTACAGAATTCCTGGATTCACCTAGGAAGTGGGTAGCAGAGTGAGTAAGATTTCTGTGCCAGTGTCCTCATCTTTGGGCACACTCTTTCCTGATCAGTTATCTTCACAGGAGAGTGACCGTAAAGTTTCCCCTTTTTCTTTTCTTTTATTTTCCTCTTTTCTCCCTTCTATTTTCTCTTTTCCTCTTCCCCCCTCTCTTCCTTCCTTGTTTCCTTTCCCCTTTCCCTCTTCTCTTTTCTCCCCCCTCCCCCCTCCTCCTTCCTCCTCCTATGTCTGGAAGTCTCTCTTGTTAGTTTGGAACTGACTTCCTTATATTAGCTCTCAATTTTTTTTTATTTATTTTTTTTTTTTGCTAGCGAGGGAAATGTATTACCAGGAAAAGGTGTTCAGCTGTTTCTCTTATTTGCATGTTGGATGTACCAGCAGTATTGCAGGCATTTCCATGNTCTTGTTAGTTTGGAACTGACTTCCTTATATTAGCTCTCAATTTTTTTTTATTTTTTTTTTTTTTGCTAGCGAGGGAAATGTATTACCAGGAAAAGGTGTTCAGCTGTTTCTCTTATTTGCATGTTGCATGTACCAGCAGTATTGCAGGCATTTCCATGTAATTAGTGCTTTTAGACTGGTCATTTGTAGTTTCCTGTTGTACACTGAAGTCCTAGCAGATACCACTCTTCATGGCTGGTTTTTTTTCTATTTGTAATACCTGGTAAGTGTCAGCTGGAAAGGCTACAGAGGAAGTGAAGATACTCTGCAAGCAGAGACTCTAGATGATTTCAAATGATTAATAATTCTTAGTTGCATTGAGCAGCATCGCTGGGATTTGCCTGTGGGATTTGGCTTAGCTACAGAATGGCAACTGTGCATTGAAGCTTCTGTTCACTGTTAGTTGCTTTTTTGAAAGCGCAGAGGAATCAAAAAGCCTTCCTTTAAACAGTTCATTAAATTACGCTTTATTTGGTGATAAGGAAATTGGCAGATACTCCTCTATTTCCCTGCCTTTAGTATAGTTTGTGATTGCATTATATTTCTGTTGTAAGCACAGTATCTTCTTCTGTGACCCTTTGCAGGAGGAGGGGAGGGGGAAGAGGGAAATTTGTGAATTTATAGCTATCTTCAAGGTAATGAAAGTTGTGAGATACTGCTACTTCCATATATCTGGAGCTGCAGATACAGTTGTTAAGTGTGAAGAGTAAGTACAAGGAATATGCATCTCAATGAGAATTAGAAATGTCTTTGGAAGCAAGTGTACAGGCAGAGGAAGGGTGGCAAATATAATGTAGGGAATTCAGACTTTGAATTCCACTGAGTGAGTCTAAATGAACTTAGGAGCAGAGATGCAAGAATCAACTGCATTTTCTAGTTCAGTGGAGATATTTTCAGAATTTTATGTTGAGAGGTGGCTTACGCGGTCCTACAGCACGAGTGACTGAACAGCCTAAGGCATCCAAGATGCAAGGAAAAGCAAGCCAAATGGATGATGGTGGGAAAACCTAAAGGAAAACGTTTCATTTCTAAAATTAACAAAGCAGTGTTTCCTTTTCATTAGGTTAGCTCCTGTATTCCTTATCACACATCTGAATTCTTCAGCAATTACAGTTGTTGAAGGTAGACTAGAATAGCTAGGGAAGCATCAAACTGGACTTTTCATCTCTTCCCTGCTTAGCCTAAATACACTGTTTTTCTGATCTGCTGTGCTATTTGTAGTTCCACAAGCTAACTAACTTGTACTGCCAGACGAGAGCATAAACATATCTTCTGCTCCAGCGGAGGCTGAGACAGTAACTAGAAATACTGAAAAAAAACCCAGGTTGTCACATACAAGATCAGAGTGATAAATGCATAGGTAGAAGACATAGCTTTCTTAGCCTGTTATAACTCTTAATGTTATGTAGTACATACAGTATTGAGCAATCTAGAGCATAGCCTAAAAGGAGCAATAAATGTAGAGCTAATAACCTCAGTTGTTGTTTTCTTCCTACCATGTTTCTTTGTTTATTCTCTAGGATCATGGTTTCTTCTAGTGGAAAGGGCTATCATCATAGCGTTGCTGTTCTTAGTTATTATTTTGTGTTCGGCTCAGTTAAGTGTTGTTGGTAAGTATTGACTCTTTAATTCTTTGCAATTTGTGCTATGTCCAAAGGTCACTTGCCCTGTGTAAAGGCATCTGTGTAAGATGGAAGACGGTGCTCATATCTAAAAGCTGTGTGGTAGAATTGATCTAGGTAATACACTGAGAGGTGGTACATCTGCTTTGTCAAACAACTTGGCATTTGGTTTGCTCTGAAATCCTCTCCTGGTCATCCATACTGTTACTTACATTAGTTTCTGGCCTTGCTTTTGGCATGAGAGAGTTAACTCTTACATAGTTCTCAAAACAGTTCCTAATAAGCGCTGTTCCTTACAGGCTTGGTCAGTAAGAGCGCTCTGGGCCACACTCCTGCACTGCATAGTCTCCCGTTGCCTTTTCAGTGAGCCTTGCGCTCTTTCAGAACATGTTAACAGACAGTTTTGCTCTCAAGCAGTCCTCCATAGCATTTACAGAGTTTGGGACCTTTGGAGACTGAGAACATGATCTTGTCAAAAAGATGGGTGTTCTGGGGCTTCGGCATGCCTTAGTGCTGCAGTGGGGATGTGGGCACTGGGTTGTAGGGGGTTTAGCCCTAAGCAGTGGGATCTGGGCCAGTCTGCTCTGTTTGCTTGGAGGGGTTGCTTTCTAGGGTTAAGATTTTTAGCTGCTGTATGTTTTCATAGACAAAGGTGTGACGTGCAGCCTAAAGGGATTGTGTTTAGAGCTCGTCTTGCCATATGGTGATGTTTCTGCTGCCAGGACTTGACTGGGCAGAGTATGGTTTGAGAGCAGTCCTGAGGAGAAAGACTTGGGGGTGCTGGTTGATGAAAAGCTCGACATGAGCCAACAATGTGCAAGTGCAGCCCAGAAACCCAATCGCACCCTGGGCTGCATTCAAGAGAACCATGGCCAGCAGGTCAAGGGAGGTGAATCTGCTGCTTTACTCCACTCTCATGAGACCCCACCTGGAGTACTGCATCCAGCACTGAAACCCCCAGAACAAGAAGGGCATGGACATGTTGGAGTAGGTCCAGAGGAGGGCCACAAAGATGATCAGAAGGCTGGAACACCTCTCCTGTGAGGACAGGCGGAGAGACTCAGGATTGATCAGCTGGGAGAAGAGACAGCTCTGAGGAGACCTTACTGCAGCCTTCCGTTATCTGGAGGGGGCCTACAAGAAAGCTGGGGACACAACTTTTTACAACTTGCAGTGATAGGGTCAGAGGTAATGGCTTCAAACTGGAAGAAGGTAAATGTAGATTAGAAATTAGGAAGAATTTCTTCCCCTAGAGGTTGAAAACTAATGTATTTGAATTATTTTATTTTCATAGTGTTGGATTCTTGATTTTCATTATTGTTTATAATGATTTAGGAGTCTGATATATTCATGAGTTGTCATTGATTTGCATTTGTAGCAGAACTTTTTTTTTAGCATTTTGATAAGAAACTAATAATTGTCCTGAAATATGCATGGATACATCCATGGAGAAGCACTAGAAGCATTGTCATTTTACAGGAGTAAGTTGAGCCTGCTTGGATTTTTTTGCATCTGCACACTTGATTGCGCACGTTGTTGCGGATGTACTTACAGTTTTGGTTTGTTGGGGTTTTTTTTGTGTTGTCTTTTTTTGTTTTGGTTGGGGTGGTTTTTTTCCTTCCTTTAATTTGCTCTATTTTAATTAACCTGTGAATCCAACAGTGCTACTTTAAATAGTTCCTTGAACTGGGCTTGATTTTTCTGTGTAACGCTTGGGAATGTGTTTTCTTGATTTTGTGTTCTGGAGGAGTGTGTTTTGGGGTTTGGGGATATTTTTGTTGGTTAGTTGGTGGGAATTTTGTGGGTTCTTTTGCTTACAGCGTTGGCTTTTAGGATTTAAGTGTAGCATATCCTTTACTTATTTTTCCCTTGAAAACAAATGTGAATTTCCGTTACAGATACGCAGGAAGTTTTTACTATTAGAAGTAATTTTTTTCCAAATAAGTTTAAATGACAGTAGTACATGAGAGTATCACTGGGGTCCTGTTGTGTTAGGCAACGTACGTGTAACAAAAATCAAGTTTTAATTATAAGAGAGAGTATTCTGTAACCCTCCCATGGATAAGATGCTATTAAAGATTTTGTCATATGTACCCTCTAGAATATTTACTGTATCCTCTTGATTTTTTTTTTATTTTTTTTTGTGCTAACACAGCGCATGTGAGCAGCATGTTAACTCTGTATGTGCTCCTTGGCTTTCTTTTTGAAGTTACTTGGAGTATTTGTTTTGTGTTTGTGATTGCCAATTTCAACATACACCAAGACTGTTGGTATATTAATTGTCAAACTTGGAGCGAGAGTCCTGGTTTTGTGTCTTAGTTTTAGCAGTGTGTAAGGCAGAAACAAACACAGCTTATTATGATGTTATATTTGTACTGTTCCTTCTTTTCCAAAGACTACTAAAATGCCACTGCTTTTTAACCATCTAGAATCAGCCATTTCTGAGATGGCAGATATTTAGCAGTGCACCTTTACTGAAAATTAGTCTTTGTGGCATCTGAACATGGAGGCCATCCCGTATCTAGTCATCCTCAACGCATTCTGGTAGGATGGGAACATCACTCTGTTCCCTTGGTGACGGAGGTGATATGGCTGAGCTCACACAGCTTTGTGGGAAAGAGAATTATACCTGGAATTCCTAAATCCCTATCTGACACTCACCTGAATAACAAATTCACTGTTACGTTGTTTAAATGTCCGTAGTGCATCTACGTGAATTAACCTGTACCACGTCCCAAAGTTATTTTGATAGCACATCGCCTACATTGTGTAGGGGGTGGAATTAAGAATTTGATTAGAACACTGATGCCGGGTTTAATTTATCTGAATAAGGCATATTAACTGTATGAAACAACGAAAACAGTAAAATCTTGGTAATATACGTAGTGTTTATATATATATATAGTCTTTTAGGACTTTGTCTCTTTGTTTAGGACAACAATCCTAATCATAAAATCTATATATTTTAGTGAGAAAATCTGTATATCTGATTGTTTTCCTCTCTCTCTGTTTTATCTTTAAGCATTAAAATACGAACTGGTATCTGAGAAGAAAATAGGCCTTATTTTATCAGTTTGCGTCTTAACAGTTGCTGCTGTTGTAGGCACTGTTCTTTTTGTCCAAGGTAAGTGTATTAAAATTGCCTTCCTAGTTTAAGGGAATGAGTACAAATGAATCTCTTCCATGCAGTAGTATGAAAGTTAGTACTACCTATTCATTGTAATCTACAAATTTTAAATTGAAAAAAGTCATTATAGGATACAAGAGAAACAGCATTGTGGTTGTCAGGCCCTGATATGATCACAGAGAGATACAGACTTGAAATTTATTTCTGTTTTTTGTCCTGCTGTTTTGGGTGAATATTAGGGAGTAACTTCTGGTGTTTCAATAGGATCTTTTCTGGACCCTAAAAACCTGATGGTAATAATTCGCTTTTGTTGATTTGTGCTTTATTCCAATCAAGGTGGTTTTTTGTTTTTTTTTTTTACTAATTTCCATACAAATGTTTGCAGATGGCTATACTGCACAGAATCAAGCTGGTCTTGGCCTAATTGTAGTTCCTGTTGTGATTTTGGTACCACTTCAATACTTGATGTTTGGAATTGGTGAGTATTTATTTTCTTACTAGCTCAAGAACATACTGATAAAAAAATTGACTTCTCTCCCCCACCTCATATAATCTACACACTGTTTACATTTTTATAAATAGGTGCTGCAATAGCATCCTGGATTCCTGACCATCCTAGTATCTCAAAACAAAATGTTTTACTTCAGTTTGTTTGCTTAAGTTGCTTCGGGGAAGAAGTATAAATTACCTGCTTGAAAAATGAGATTTAGGGTGGGACATCTGGGTGATTCCTGCTCTTCCTGACCAGGAGTGAGATGAATAACTAACTCTCAGAATGTATATGTTTCTTTTTTTTTTTTTTCTAATTGTGGTTTATTTATGGTTTTATTTATATATACATAAACTTTTATAAGTGTATATATATCTATACAAGAGCCCTGAGTGACTGGCAGTGATTTGTGAGTTTTGTTACCGCACTGGCTGGTTCACTTTGTAATTTAGGAGAATCTGACTTCTAGGTTTATGTGAATAATCTCCCTTTTGTGTCTCTGGAGTTAAACTTGAGAAATTACAATTTCGTTTCTTTCTCCTTTTTCTAGTTTTCGATAGTCTACCACAAGCAGCATTTGTTCTGATAGGTTTGCACCTTCTTGGTTATATAATCGCGGTGGTTGGTTTTGCACTGTGTGTCTCAGGTAGGCTATTTATCTTCTGTAAAACTGTCTCTTGACTTTTGTCTATACCTGATGTTTGTTTACTTGTAACACTAAGATGCTGTAAAGATGACTTAACTACACTGAGTGTTAGCAAGTAAATTTTCTAAGTGTTCTTTAGGACTGTTGTGTTAATATTTTGGGGTTTTTTATCTGATGAGAGAAGAGTAGCCCAGAGGCAGTTATTATGTACCTCAGTTTCATTTGTATGACTGTATGCGGCATGACACTATGAAAAAAAAGTCAAACAAAAGAAGTTAGTTGTTAAATCTGGAGCAATTAGTGCTCTAGAGTCACATAAAACTAACACCAGCCTTTATTACTGTTGCTGAGGCCTAGGGTATCTAGAAACTAAAGACATAATAATTTTCTCATGTTCAATGAATAAATCTAAAATTCCGTGTTAATCTCTGCTTATATGTGAAACAGCCTAAGAAGGCAAAATACAGAGACAATAAACCTGGTAACCTTCTTGGACTATTTAAGTCTGTTTGTGACTGGAATTGTATTTCAGCACTGGAAAAGTCACTGTTGTAAAGGAAAGTAAACACTGTACAGAGTGATACTCCTTATCCTCCTCTAATCCTCCCTTTGTCCCCTGCCTGCCTTCCTCTCTGCCCACCAGAAAACCCCCCAGCAGAGAAAAGGATGAATTTTGTACTAGGCATCTTGGCAGTAAACTTAGTAGTCGAGGCCATACTTGTGTTCACTGGAAGCACTTTACACTCCTGATTTATTGTTTTGTAGAGACAGTCTTCATTTTAATTGTTTATTTGGTTGAGGATTTAAGAAAAACTGTTTTTCCCTGAAGTGGTTTCTAAAGATTTGTCCAATCTGGGTGAAATGATACACCTTTCAGTGGAGTTGTGACTTGAGTTTTATGCTTAGTGTTTAGTACTTTCAAAAGTATTTCTAAGGGACACCTAAGTATTGTCAAATGTAATAGTAAAATACACCGCTGGGAGACTTCTAGTAAAGCATTAATCCTCTAGAGTAATACGAAGTAGAGAATGTTTTTGTTATGCTCTCAAATAGAAAGTCCCCCTAGTTTTTCACGGTGACATTTTACAGGTGACGTAAGGTAGATGTTACCTGTATCTCTGGAAGTATAGCTCAATGACCCTTAAGTGTCAGTAAAAACAGCTCGGCTAGGTTGAGCTCACAGATAGCTACAATGACTTCAAGACCCTGGAAACAAGGATCAGAGAACAAGATGTTTCTGTAGTGAACTATGGTTCTGTTGTAATAGCCTGTTCCTGCTCTGTGGTATCTGTAAACATGGAGCATTCCTGTTATTTGTGGTGCATTGATCTCAGAACTACCCTCATGTTCTGCTTTCTTCTCAGCTTTTCTTTGTTTCACCCTGCTTTATCAGTAGCAGTGTTGTATTCTGTAATCCAATGTAATTACAGTTCAAATCGATTTGGATTGAAGACGTAATTTTAAATTTGAAATACAATTAATGAAAGAATGTTGTCAATTGCAGCGAATAACAGGAGAAGAGCTAAACTGTAGTAGAATAGTACAGCTAAGCAGGATAAATCAGTAAATATATCTGTATCATTAAAGAATGTATCCAGAAAAAGAAAGATGCAGAATTAGTTCTGGGATAGCTTTGAAAGAGAAATGAGCCACGTCTGTTTTTATCAGGCTTATTTGTTTTAGTATTCAGTTATCTCTGAAAATAAAAGTTTGTGCTTTTACTTGTGTCAGATGATAGTTTCTTTTACTGTGTTTTTAACAGCTTGTCCTCCCTCACATGGATCTGTTCTGATTGCTGGTTTAGCTATTGTGGCTATTGCAAATTTGCTTAGCCTGGGTTACGTGTTTATTATGGGTAAGTAGCACCTAATATTTTTTTTTAGTGCTTAGATATTCAGAAGAATAATTTTCTCTGTTGTACTTTTTAGAGGTAGACACAGCTTATTTGACTATAAGGTGTGTTTTCACAATTACATAATTTAAAAAAATCACTGAGAAGTTGTCTGTATGTATTAGCTTTATTTCACAGAGCCTGTGTGGTATCTTGAGTAAAGAAATTTACAATTTTATCATAATAGATTGTCTTGAGATCAACAAAGCTGGGTTTCTTAGGTAAGAGTGTTTCAACTGTAGGAAGGGTGTTGCTGTGTAAGCTCTGCATTTACACAGATGGCTCGCTGAAATTTAAAATGAAGCGAGCAGGAAGATTTCAAGCATTCAATAAATTGGGTTATTGAATGGTGCAGACAAAAGCTTGCCAAAATACGAATTTAAAGAAGCAAAACCTGCCAAGTGATTTCCACTGGTTAGAACTAGGTTGAAATAAGAACAATTTGAATGCACACGATTCATTTTAGTGAATCCTATGGTTTTTTAATGCTTAATAAGCGAAAGCTGTATCGATGCTGTGTAATTGGAATGCTGGCACACCATAGCATAACAATATACGGACTTTACAGCTTGGGTCTGAGAGCAGAGTGACTTTTATTTGTTTCAAGTGGTGCTTGAAAGCTCTTCAAACAGCGTATTAGTTTGGACATAGAAGCATGCAGTTGTGGATATATTGCTTCCAGGCTCAAGCTGATGTGTGTACAGGCAGTGCAGCCCCTAGTCTGTGCTGAGCTCTGCAATCTTCCAGGTTTAGTATGAGTATACCGTATGTGGATGTGGTCAGAAAAATAGACCCTGAAACAGGGAAGATTTCCATTAAAAAAGAAATTAAAGATATCTGTGATAGGTGAAGACGAGTCAAAAGTGTGACAGAGATGAGGCAAGCCTTTTCACAACAAGAGAAGTGGTTTTTATTGACTTTAGGCTACTCTTACATACGACTTTGATGCTGTGTGGTAATGGTCTGCCTAAATATTGCATCTGCAGAAGTCACATCTGACTGTTGGGGTAGATTCCAGCCCAGCAAAATAAGCAGAAAGAATAGTGTGTAGCGTAACTCATTTTTAGAGCTGAATGCATGGGTGAGATAATTCATACATCATACATGGTAAGATTATTCAGTTGCTAAACAGAGGAGCGCTTAGAGGCTTTAAATATTTGCCGATCGCTGTATTAACTAGTTTTGGATAGGTGAAGCTTCTGGCTTGTGTATTGCTGCTCTGCTCCGTTTTGTCAATAGATGTTTTTATTCGGTTGATCATGACATTTATTCGTCTGCCTGGTCACTTTTTGTAATTATTTTAGGTCCCAGAATGAAAGATCATCCTCGTCCAGGGGTAAGCTTAAAATTAATAAATTTGGGGTGACTAGATGGCTCAGGGGATTGTAGTGAGATACTGAACCTTTCTCCAGTAGTTCGAATTCAGACCAGGTTGGTAGCAAGCAAAAGTTCTGGCTGTGTAACAGATGTTTAATGTTGAGTGAGTTGGTGGTCTTCATTGTCCCTAGTGAATGTGTGTATAGTACTGTAATTGCCACCCTTACCTAACGGCTGCTCCAACTGTCGTGTCCAGACTAAATGGACTTTCGAGGGCTGTCACAAAAAGGTGGTGGATGTGAAGGGAAGTTTGGTGTTTTTTTACAATGCACTCTTTCACATGAATTTATAAGGACCTTTTGCTCACCTGAGTGAAAGTGCTTTTTCATTAAGGTGAGTGCAAAATACCACAGAATTTTTTCATCTAGATGGCTTATAATAGCAAAGACTTTGATTGTTTTTTTCTTGTAGTGTTTTACACCAGAACCCTTTAATATTCTCTTGAATTCCCATGCTATAGCCTTGATCTTTTTTTCTTATTTTCCTATAATGTCCCTTAATTTGATGAGACCATCTGAAAGCGGAGTGTCTGTCTTTAGGTAACACAGAACAAATGGAAAAGCACTTCGATTTATTTTTTTTAGAAGAATGTTTTTCAGTCCACTTTGTTGAATTCTAGTCATTCCTAAACCAGTAATTTTCCTAGACTTTTCCAGTGCTTTCTTGCGATCCAGGAACGTGAACTGCCCAATTTGTGGAGTTTTGTAGAAGCAAGTAAAAGAGGCAAAACTGGAAAATACCAGTAAAACTTCCTTATAGCAGGGGAACATGGGAAATACTAAGTCATCCCGTTTCTTGGCTGGCAGCCACTGTATGGAACCCATTTCTAGGTCTCCTCTTCAGTCTACAGTCTGAGACCCAGCTGTTGAGGAAAGAGAATTTTTAACAGTGGGGCAGGAGAGCTGACCGCAGTTAGGACCACAGAGTGAGGTTGTTTTTTCCTTTGATTTTTCTCATTCATTTCCATTTTAAGAAACAGTATTTCAGAGAATCGGTCCCTTACTTACAGAAGAAATATAAGTGCACAGAGTTTTAAAAAGAAAAGGAGGTTGACAAAGTTCATCATATTATAACAATGAGCTGAGAAGTATATTACATACACACTTTCACAATGCAGTCTTGCCGTAATCTAACACGCTCGTATTTCCTCTTGCCCTGTTTGCTTCCATTCTATATGTAGATTATTTTTTTAACTGAATTCTTGTTTATAAACAAGCTTTGAAATAGAAACCAACATCCTAAATAACATCCTTTGTGGAACTCTGCTCTTTTGATGAGCTGGTCTCTTCACGAAGTGGTTTTACACTGCAGCAAGGATTTGGCAAAGAAACAGTCACATAGTAGTGAACACCATTTTGCTCTCTTAATTGGAGAGAGGAATGAAATAAAAAGGATTTTTTAAAACTTTGAGGTCCTTGGAAATCTCAGCCACTAAAAAGCCTTATTTTGCAGCTGCGGTTACTGGGAGGGTCAGATGCAGACAAATTCAGGTGACAGTAATTTCTGTCCATGAGCTTAAGTTAGTTGCGGAAAGACCTAATGGAAAACTAAATTTATTAATATGTTGCTCATTTCCATCAAGGGCTGTTCAGCATGTATTACTGTACACTGAGGCAATAAATAGGTGCAACATCATTTTGAAAACACTTCGATTCTGTGTAATCTAAAGATTACGGGAAACTTAGTGAAGTGCTTCGTTTTTACACTGGGGCACACTTACAAAATAGTGCTTGATGTTTTCTTCAGTCTGAGGGGGAAAAGGTGCATATTTTGAACTTTGCCATCTTAACCAATTACTGATTTATTGTGGTGGTTTTTTTTAACGTTTCTGTAGATGGTGTGTGTTGCTTCTGATGATTGTCTAACAGACTAAATGCACAACTGTGGTGTATTTCATTTGGAGGAAATTACACCTGATTGCTTGGCTACTGTTGTTTGTTTTTTTTCGTTTGTTTTAGTCATGCTGCTTTATTACTAACCTTTGATCAAATCACAGAAATAATCAATTAGGTTTTAGAGCTTAAAAATAGTAACTGCATGCCTTTTGCTGCCACCTAGAGGTATTTCATCTGAGGAAAAATTTACAGTAGGGGAAAAATGCATCTGGAGAATGCAGTTAGACTGATATAATTTTTTTCAGAACTCTAGTCATTAATTTTATTAACGTTCAGCTTTCTTCGTTTTCATAGAATCACTACTTACTGTATATGTCAATTAGAGTAATTTAACTGTGGCGAGCCAAAAGCAAACATGAAGGCTTTTTATACATATATATATTTTTAAATGTTTTGCAGAAAGCTGTAGAAGAACCACTAAATGGTAGGTGATATTCAAGGTTTATCTTCTAATTAAAGGAGTATTTATGGAAAAAGGTCGTTTGTAGTTCTCAATACAACAGCACTGAGATGGCAGATCAGTATGTCAACTTACATGGCTCCGTAAGCCAACTCAGTAAGAGTTTGATCTCTAGATGAAATTATGCCTGCAGCTTCAGACTCCCTTATTCTGTGCTTGCTAGCCCATGGCATCCTTTGACTGCTTTAGGACAAACCTGATAACCTCAGGATATTATAATTATATCCACCTTCTTTGCTTTGCAAAAAGTCCAGCTTTTAAGAGGAAGAGAGAGACATGTCTTGAAAGTTTGTGTTAATTCTTCTTCAGAAGCATTTATCTTGGTGGAATACTTATGATTATAGCAAAATCTATCCTTGTCCCTCTGTTTTCTGGTATTTCTTTGGGTTGGGGAGACTCTACCGTAGTGTTGGGACCTCTGATAGCCCTTAAGATGGGGAAAATTTACTGTGAGAAAAGGGTGACTCAATTTTTATTTTTTTTTTGCTATTCTGTTCATTAATTGGCATGTGGAGTACTAGCAATTTCTAACACGAATTTTAGAATTAATATTAGTTATGAAGCATTTCTTGCTGTATTGCTCATTACTAATCCCTTTGCTTGGCTTTTAAAGATGCAAAAGGAGTGATGTTAGAATGATGGTAAGTCCAACTGTATCTCCAGATATTTATTTCCATTAACATGTATTTGAGGATTCTGATGTTTAGGGTTATCCAGTGCCAATATGATGAAACTTGGAGGAAAGGTTTCAGTGCAGGTGCTGTTCTTATTCAAATTCTATTATTTCATTTAAAGGGAAGAATACATATTTTCTGTGTCATACTTAGGAAAAGAATGTGTATTTCCAAACAGTGAAGAGAATGAGTCAGTGAGAGAGAAATATTAAATAATATGCTTATTATCAAATGTGGAAAGTCAACTAGTCAGATAGTAGTGTTTAAAAATGAACAGAACTGAAACACATCTTAATAAACTTTAAGAACTGCTTAAATAGCTTCAACTTATTTTTCCAAACCTGAAATTTGAACTTTAATATCCAAAGGTGCACTGTGGCTTCTGCCCATTGGTTATGCTTGGCATTTAAAGATCTGTCAAATACTATAACCAAAGATGTATGTTGCAGTGTCCTGGCCTAACTTTTCTTCCAATTGAATTGTCCTCAATGCTGAGATTTGTCCCTTTTGATTTTTTTAACAGCCTGTAAGATTGAAAAACCTACTACATGTAAACAGACTCCTCCTAATTTATAAGACATTAAGTGAGAGAGGGATTGTATTAATTTGGCAAGAAAATCCCATTCTGGTACCTGAAGGGGGTAGCCAAGTTTGTGAAGATTCTTGGTTCTTGCAGCTCATCAAAAGAGTAACGAGTTTACCTGGCCAGATTGCTCTCATTAAAGAGCTTAACTTTTAGATTAGATGCTCGCGTTTGAAAATGAACACAGTCTTTTATTGATTTCTTTTCTATGCAGAAGCTGTAGTTCATTTTCATGGGAGTAGGATAAAAGAGCACTTGCAGGTGCTTTTGGTGTACTTAAATGTTTCTTCCTGGAGACTGAGCAAGCTTGTCATGAGATATCACTAGACCTTTAGCTTAATATTCCTGCCTCAAATTAGAACATTTTACTAGTAAGAGTAAAGAGGGAGGTCATTCTAAATTTGTTAATTTACTTGAAATATTTTTAAATCCTGCCACTTTTAGAAGGCATGAATTGACACTGTGACAATGAATGAGTTACTAGGGAGCCCTAATTGGAAAAAGGTGTAACAGTTGATTTTAAAACCAGGCATCCTTACAAATAGCACGTACTGCTGTGTTTATGTTACTTACGAGTACGACATGATTCATCCAGATAGGCCGTCGGATTATTTTTTAAACCAATAGGAATACAAGCGCTTTTGCAGTACAAAGGACAGCTGCGTTGGTGTCTATTTAAATGCATTGCTAGAAAGGTGCACAAGTTAATATAATCTGAAGTAAGATTGGAAGATAGGTCCTGCTTCAGGCCATTGCTTGTTCTTCAAGGCAGTGGTTTGAGATCAGGAAACAAATAGATATTTGCCAGTCTATTGCATTCAAAACTCATCAGAAGAGAGGTGAGGAGGTGATCAATACAGTTACCACATACTGCTGAAGAAAAAAGAATTTTGCTTGGAGATCCAGTTTTAAATAAGTCGACTGTTTCTTCTTAGGTCTCATTTAGGCTTAGAAAAACCTGCCTCATCTTCTAGTGCTGAGGTACAGCTTCCAAAAGCACAGAAGTTGCTAATTTTCCATTTCATTTTGACTTTTAGGTTAGTGTTAGAAGTCTGCTTGTAATTTCTGCCCTGAAAGATGGCTTCTAAAGAAATAACAGAATGTTTTACAGATTGAAAGCAAAGGCTCTGACTTGCAAGCTGGAGGCAGGAACGTTTTGAGCTCTACCTACTTTCTGCCTTAACCTTCCCTTGAGAGTTCACACATACACACCGAAGGGAGGATGAGTCAGATGTTGAAGCACACTAGCTGACAAAAGAGCGTCTGAAAGTAAACCAGCATTAGGATTAAGAACAGGGCAGGTCAGACAGCTAAGTCTGGGGTCCACTGCAGTTTATTGCAATTCATGAGTCTTAGGAAGAATGCACGAATCTGGATCTTAGAAAGAAGTTCTTCAACACGAGGGTGGTGAGACTCTGGAATAGATTGTCCAGAGAAGTTGTGGATGCTCCATCCCTGGAGGTGTTCGAGGCCGGGTTGGATGAGGCCTTGAGCAACCTGGTCTAGTTGAGAGGCATCACTGGCCATGGTGGGGAGGTTCGATTAGATGATCTCTGAGGTCCCTTCCAACCTAAGCCATTCCATGATCCTGATGAATCCCAAGACAACGTACACTTTTCTGTTGTGGAGAGGCTGAAAGATCGCTTGCTGTTATTACCAGTCTTTTACATTATTTGAGTGCTAAGCATGCTTTCAAAGTCTGAAGTTAAAAAAAACGAGTCGGGGGGGTTTTAAGCAGTAACTTGATTATGCAGCACAAAATGTTGCTGCTGCTCTTCCTGAACAATCTCTTCTTTTTTTCTTTTTTTTTTAATTCCCAGAACTGCAGAGCTATGTGATGTGTGAAAAGTACACCGTTGTTGATACACCGTGGCCTTGAAGATGCACTACTCAACGAGAAGAATTTCAGGAAACTAGTTGTTTTGCATGTGTGGCAAAAGTGCTTTTGATATAAATGATGTAATTTTATAGTCACAGCAGCTGTAGCGAGGAACATGTGTGTTTGCCCACATGTGATCTTTATTTTCTTTTGTTACGGTAGATACGGGATGGTTGAGGGTGAGAATATAAAAAGCACTGTTTGCCCACTGCAGGGTCTCCCGGCAGTAATCCTTAGTGGTATTATTTTCAAAAACTATCATTAGTCACTGCTTTGATAATGGGCCTGCTCAGCCCAGAGATTGCAGTACCATTTAGACTATTGTTTTCTTTATTTGTGTGCATGGGCAAGGTATGGTCATATGTCTATGATACAAGCAGGGAATAGAGATTGTACAAATACATCTTTTCTGACATTCAGCAAAACTTTTATATAAAAAAAAATAAATAAATAAAATGCTTATACACAAAGTTGCGTAAGTACAGAGTTTACTCCCAGCTCTCCTGAAGTTATTAACTGAGTTCTCCTAATTCCACAAAACAGTAATGTTCCTCTCTAGGGACAGTAGTCATGTTTGCTCTGGTGGGTGACATTTTAGTCCAGTGAGAGAACTCTCTGTGCCTGCTCCATATCCTTTGATGAGAAACTGCTCGGCTGTTGGGAGCCTAATTCCGCACTGGAATTATGGAGCACAGCAGCTAGTAATTTTCATGCTGAATGTCATTCTTGTGTGTGTTCCTGTCGTGCAGTGTGTGGTACTGGAAGCAATTTCAGGCTTTCTTAACTCGGTGAACTTGTAAAAGTCATGGATGCTTCATAAAAATAGGAGATGTCCTATTTAGTGTATTTTTGACAGAATTTTAAAATCTGTTTTCTTGAATGGAAAAAAGGAGCTGTTTCATTTCTGACCCAAGTTTGTGGTGCTGCCATTCCGTCACAAATACATAAAATAGAAAGTAAGTAGGAGGACCTGATGAGAAGTGAGGAGGCTCAGTGTCTGTATATATGTAAGTGGTACAGTTAAAAATCAGTTTTCTAGGACTTGCACATTCCATGAGATTTTGCCACGTTTTACAACTGTTTTTGAGAGTCGTTCCAATATTGTTGGCTTTTCTTGGACTTCATGTATACTCTGTAGAAATCTTGACACCGTCTCCTATTCGTACTAAGGTAATATATTTCACAAGCACACATGGTTTTCTCCTTCTAACAATTTAAAGCTTCACTGTTTGGCAACAGCTTTCCAAACAGTAATGTCATAAAATCCATGTTTTTAAAGATTCTGAGTAATTGGGCACATCTTAGAGTTGGATATTCTAAAATACAGGATTCATATCCATGTTATAGGTACATGTTGCAGAGATTCAGGTCTCTCCACGTTGAGCCCCAAGTCTTGATGCAGACACCTTGCATCAAGAATTCAAAAAATAAAATTGAGGTATCTGATTTTACAATATTTACTCTCATAAACGGCCCTCTTGCTATAGGGGAGCAGGATTAAACCACTTAAAGCAACCCATGGTCCAATCCTCACTAAAATCGGTGGAACTGGCCACAGTGAAGAGGGTTATTCATGTGATAAAATATTTAAGAAGCACGTGTGGTTTACACTTACTTTCATACCTTAAAGTTTCCCAGTGGGAGTATTCAAATAAGATTCAAGCTCCTATAAATGAATCTTTTGATACAGGTTTTTCCATAATCTTGGAAATCTCTACCTAAAGATGGGAGATGACTCTTCATTAACAATTCAGTGTAAGAATTTACCGGATTAGATACCACACAGAGCTCCCTATTTATGTAACTAGTGATTCCTTCTGGCAAGTTGAAAGTTGAGCAGTTTGAAGGATTAAAAAAAAACAACGAAACAAATTCTGTTGAGGTATTCTGCCTTACAAAAAACCATTATGTATAATAGCTTTATGTTAAATTTTGTAAAGCAAACTGCAGTAGAACCTGTTTGTGTCACTGTGGGATGAGGCTGAGCCGGTACTAGGCGTTGCTGAAACCTGCTGAGCTCGGTGGCCGTGTACAGGCTGCAGAATCAATCGCCCCAGAAACGGGAGAAACCCACCATCCTGTTGTTGTGTTCAGGGCTCTGCTCTGGATTTCGTGTGGGTACAGATTTAAAAGCGAGAGTTCAAAAAGTCGTTGATGTGCCCAGCCCTTTTCCACCAGTAATTTAAAACCAAAGTTGTTCATAACTGTATGCTTCCATTTGTGTGTGTACGTATGTGTGTGTATATATAAATATATAGACATTTTAAATATCTATAGATCTATAGTCTTTACCCCCCAAAATGCTTTTATTTATGAAACATGAAAGAATTTTGTAAATATTGTGCTAATATACTTTAAAAATAAAGTCATTTTAAGTTGTTTTTGTGAGAGATTTTTCTTGTTGCTGTCATTGAACTTCTGTAACTACTTCCATAAAATCATAGTCGTAACTCTTCTACACCCTGCCTCTACACCCTCTCTCCCTCCCAGATTACTTATTGGATATACAGGAATGTTCTCTGGTTACTTAGGCTGCTGCAGATAGTTTGGATGTGTCTCCTTAAAAAGGTCATACAGTTAGGGAAGAAAGTATGTAGATTGCCCTCTAACAATTTGAGTTGGGCTGACCGACTTCAGCCATCAAACATGGCCACCCAGGTGTGCCATGGGAGGAAGCGGGAGCTGAGGATCCTAGTAACAAGCTCCTAGTGTAGCTTCAAAAACACAGCAGAGCGGTGCGTACTTCCACTCTGTCTTCACAACGCTGACGTGACATTTCTGAGACAGCAGAATTTCTTGGGTTGCTGCTAAAGCATTACTACGCAAGTTCCAGGTTTTCTGAAGTTTTGTTCGAGAGTGGAGAAATGAGGGAAGCTCTAAATCCTATCTGGAAGTATTTGCACTCATGCATCCGTTCAGTAGAGCTGAGCTGATGGGAACAGTTACAACTGTTAGCAGTTCCCTGTTTGTTCAGGGTGATTTGAACCAGGACTGTGACTTCAAGATCTCTTCTGAAATCTTTTGTGATTTCCCTGCACACACACACATTTTGCGCTCTAAAGGAGCCATGAACCACAGCTTGAGCTATGAAATTAAAAAATTTTAGCATTCTGCTGTTTGCGGACCTAACTACAGGGTGTACTGTAAGCTCAGGGTGACCCTGGTCCTAAAGCTGAGGACAACTGTGTGCTTGAACATTGGGGTGAGAAAAATGATGTTAATCTAAATGTAAATGATTGGAGAATCTCTCGGTGTAATCACATCTAATACCAGTAGTTCAGACTGTTCCGATCAAGTAAGCCAGGAAAACCAACCCAAACCTGAACTGTCCAGCCCAGAAGCCTTCTGTAAGAGCCTCAGCGCTTTATCAGACCTCCATGATTCAGCATTTACTACTGTGCTTACACACCTAATAGTGGAAGTGGACATCCTCTAGTTCCTTCCACTTAACAGAAGTATTTATTGTGGCTTTTTTTCATCCAGTAAATAATTCTTTTCTGCTTGACATTCTGTGCCTTTGTCGTAGATACAGCCCGTACTCTCTTGGGTGTTAAAGTACATCTTGCTTCCTGCTTTCTCGAGGACTCCTGCAAAACTTTCACGATGGAAAGAAGGTGTGAGCTGGACTGTGTCTCTTGTGCATGCTCCTGAAATCCGGCAAGGGTGTGGCATGACCTGGTAGGTGTGCTCCAAACCCTGCACGAGGCGCTGCAGTGCCTGCACCCCTGTCAGCACTAAGGATTCGCTTTCACAGGCCCCCTTTTCTGCTGCAGCAGAGCTATGGTGTAAGGAGAAGGAGTAGTCATAAAGTATGAGAAAAGGGTAGAACCAGACGGTATTTCATCGGCAAGAAACATTAATGCACGAATGTAAATAGCATGGAGACAACGGTCATCTGCTTTGGGGGAGGAGAACTGCAGTGTTGAAACAAGTTTTTGTTTCCTTCTGTTATTTTGCTTGCTTGCTTGCTTGTTTTTAAAGACTTCAGAAAGGAGACTTTTGAACTTACTGCACTGGAGAGTGGGTGCAGTAAAGGGAAGAGAGACTCACAAATATACATTTGGTGGGAGAAGTACTTAAACCTGCAGATTTCCTGGAAGAGTGTGAACAGTTTTTCCAACTTGACTCCAGTAGTGATAGTTTTGAACTCTTCAGGAGTTGTAAGACTTTAGATAGTGCTAGCTTCTGCATGTGGCCAACCCACTGACCAAGTAGAGGTAGTTGGGTGTGTGCCGTTGTCACGCAAAGTCAACGTGCCTCCTTCACACCTTGGTGGTGTCCCTTGGGCATAGTAACGAACTGGTGCAGAGTGAGGTCTGACATGCCTTTAATTAAAGTACTGAATTTTATCTATCATTCACAATTTATATACTTGCCAATAATGAAAGCACAACTGATTAGCTAGTTAGGGTTTGTTTGGGGTTTTTCCCCCTGTTTCTTTTACTATTACACAATAGGTATGTGCAGATTAAACTTAGAATGATTACCAGATCTGTGGAACAGTGAAGGATGACAACATTTTTCAGAACTTGTGCCTTAGGCTCAGCTTGATGATAGTTTTATTTGGTTGCGTTCATTGAACTTGCCTGGTTTTTTCTTCCATAAATGCAGCAGGATTTGCTTTTAGAGCCGAAGAATGTGGTTGTATTTTGGGCATTTTTGGGTTTTGATTTGTTTTGGGGGTTTTTTTCTGTGTAAGAAAGCAGTATTCTTTAATAGAAGAGGTATATGCAAATCCAGCAGAAATTCTTTCTGCTGTTGACCGGAAGGTTCCTCCAAGTATAAACAATGAAAAGTTCAAAGACAACAGTAAGGAGAATAGGGATCTTTAAGATCTCTCTATTACAATTAATTTCACTGAAGTTTGAGCATAACCAATCAAGTATTTCACTGAAGTAAAAGGTGATTTAGGATTCTCTGCCATCTCTTACAAGTTGAGCTCTTTGGAAAAGAGAAAATTCACCATGTTAAACATGAAGTGGAAGCAAAGGTGCTGTGTGGCACACAGACTTCTGTGGGTGCTAGGAGTCAGCCTAGGCAGAACTTGGAATCTTTGATTTGTCCTGCGTCAAGAAACACATGAGTATTTAAGGATATAATAAAATGATGTGAATTATCATTAGTGGAGCCCAGCATGGAAACAGATGCCTCTGTACCCTGCCCTACAATTATAAACCAGCAAGGTTTTTGGAAACACAATCCCTCTATAGCTGGAGTTACAGCTAAGAATGAAAACGTTTGCATCAAATATGTCAAGTTTCTGTTCCAGGAAGTTTGTGAGGTTTTGGCTGGCATAGTAACAGATAAGCAGATACAACTGTAGGAACCTAAAATGTCCTTCCTGCTTCCTCCTCCATTAGCTGGTATGTAGGTAGGAAAAACAAGCTATTTTTTGATGACTGAGAAAGCTGAACAGTACCATGATGTTGCTATTTAAAGTAATGATGTAAAGAAATTTGGATTTAAAAGGTTGAGAGGAGGAGGAGGATGGCAATTGCTTTTTCCTCTACAGTATGCCTTATCTACCCTTTCATCTGATGCTGCAGTCACTGGAGAACTTCATCCCAGCAGAACACAACTGCACAGGGGGCACTGGGCCCCTAATGCCTTCCCCGTCTTGTTTTGACCCTCCTTGTGTGACTTCCCCCCAGTGCCTCCACGGCCTCCACAGCGACAGCATGGCTGGTCCTCTGGCAGGCTGGGAGGGAGAGGTGGGTATACAGCTCATCTCCTACCTGCCTGCCTTCCAGAGGTGGAGAAGAGAGCCCCAGCCTAGCTTTGAGGAAGAGAATGAGTAAGGATGGATGTGCATTCGAGCCGGTCATTTGGAGCAGGGTGAAAGATTTGCCTTGTAGATGTGCCACCCTCCCCCGCCCCACTTACAACTGTGCTTAAAATAAAAGTGATGCCTTGGTGCTATCATAGCCCTGTTAGGTTGCCCTTTATGCCTCTCTTTTTTTCCTCTTAGCTGCTCTTCAGCAAGTGATATAAACTAAATAGTAATGGGCAATAGGGGAATAAAAAAAATAATCGCCAAATAATTCTGGACCATGAAGCTGCTTTTGACATTTGCAATTACATTATACTGCAGCACCAGAGCACAAACAGCTTTAGATGTCATTCTGAGCATGAAATGAATCGTAGAATCATAGAATGGTTTGGGTTGAAAGGGACCTTAAGGATCATCCATCTAGTTCTAGCCCTCCTGCCATGAGGGACACCTCTCACTAGACCAGGTTGCTCAAAGCCCCATCGAACCTGACGGTTACAGCATCAGTAAGGAAGTGTGATTGATGTATGACAAGATGTCATGACTGTGCCAGTCACAGTGAAGGTGATGGAGGGGAAGGTGGTTTCTGTCTCCCCATGCCAACTAAATGAATTACAAATACTTTATTGGAGACAGTGTGAGCTCTTGACAGGCTCCGCAGGTGAATTAATAGCATGGTGCACATCAAAAAGCCAGGAGGGAAACAACACTAAGACAAAACGAGCAGCACGCACAAGTGGACACACAGCCACATAAGTGTTTTCTGTGCATTCCCAATCAGGAGGAGATTGATGACGCAGAGCCAGCTACAGTGCTGCAAGTGCCACCACCTGGAAACGCTCAGCTGTAGCTGTAGCAGAGGACACAGAGGGAAAGGAAAAAAAAAAGGGTGTGCCACAGCAGGCGAATGCACGCAAAAATCCAGACAGTGCAAACGGAGAGGTGTCTCTAGCATCTGAAGAATTTGATTGAGTCACAAGCTGGCTGAATCACCTCACGCTATTCTTGAGAAATGCACTGCATCGAGCTGGAGGAAGAAGAGGATGGCCTAAAAGAGGCTTGTCCCTCTTCCCTTCAGCTCAGAGGCATCAGGGGCCCAGCTGGATTTTGGGAGCGATAGTTCAACTGTGGCTCTGTTGGAAGGGATCCAGCAGAGCCTAGAGAAAAAAAAATGACCCCAAGTCTATAAAAATGTGGCCTTAAAGCAGAGATTGAAACTGAACAAGTTGCTTAAAAACAAAAAAAAATAGTCTGTGGCCGGGCATGACAACACAAGGGGTGGAAAGGACAATAATCACCTCTCTATACCTGTGGAAGAGAGGGCAAAAAGCTGACTCTGCACTGGGATGGAGAGAGACTAAACGCTTTCAAAGCTACCTTTCACCAATAATAATGTTTATATTTTAACAGCTCAGAAACTGATTTCTTCCCGGCCATCCCCATGGGGAGCTGCTGCTGTGTGCAGGACTTGGAGCACACACTAACAGGCTCAGTGGGCTCGCTGAGCTGGGCATGGCACCAGCAGGTGGTGGGAACAGTATTCTGTGAAGACCTCTGGTCCCTGCTGCCATCTTGTCCCAGTGTTTCTTAGCCACCATTGCTGCTTGTGCACGAAGCGGCTGAAGGTAAGGGACAGTGAGGACAGTGAGGAAAGCGTCACCCGTGATGCTGTTTAAACACCGTGGCTGGGAACTGCTGTTCTTGCTGAATGTGAGGGACTCAAAGCGATGACAAGAGTGAAGCAGTATGTCTTTATCTGTTACTTCTTCTGCAGCCACTTGGGAGATCAGTGAAGCAGCACCTCAGGGAGGCAAATATTAAATATTTCTCCAACTTTTAAAAAATTAACCTGTCTGATTGATGAAGTGGTTGAGTTTTGGAGAGTCAGCGAGGAGACTGGCAGAAATCCTTAGCGCTTGTTCTCTCTTCGGATAAACTGGACATGCTGACTCCAAGTTTGCACCGTGCTGTGGGTGAGCCCTGGCAGGCAGCGAAGTCCCCCTCAGCCATTTTGTTGCCACAGCAAGTTGGGGGAGAGAATTGAAAGGGTAAAAGTGAGAAAACTCATGGGTTGAGATAAAGACAGTTTAATAGATGTTCTGGTTTGAGTTAGAGCAGAACTAATTCTGCTCAGTGATTTTATTTTTCAGCTCAGTCTCTTGTAACTAATTGCACTTTCTGAAGTTAACGGCATGTTTTTGCAGACAGCATCTGCTTCTAGCAGTGATAACACTCGATGTTTAGTTTTCCTACCCAAGATTGGTGTGTGCAGAAGGGCTCTTGCTTATACTTGCCCCTGTACAGGCCAAGGTCACTGCTAAATCTTGTGTACCACATCAGGGATGCAGAAAGTAAAAGGCAGCAGCTGTGGGGAGGAGTGGTCAGGTGACCACTAAACCTACCAGCGAGGTATTTCAGCCCATACACATCATATTTGGTATAAAGCTGAGGGATCACAAGGATCGAGCTGTCTTCAATGGCTGGCATCCAAGGAGAACTCTGTCCATTTTGCCTTCGGGCCCGATTCATGTATTCCTGAATCCAGTTGCTGAATCTAGCTCCTGAATCTGGTTCCTGTCTGACACTGAATCCAGTCCAGGGCTTCCCCAGTGCCTGCTCCAGCATCAGTAGTGACAGTGACATAATTGCATTATTATCCATTTCATTAAAGCTGTTCTGTCTTTCTTTTCCAATTGATAAGTCTCTCCCTTATTCCCGTTCTCTTTCTCTTCGGGGAGGGGGGGGTGGGGTGTAACACAGAGCATCTGTTACAGATCTAGCAGACTGCCCTGACCCTAAACCTTGACAATAGGTAGAGCAAAAGCTGCTCATGCGAGCAAAGCAAAGCAAGGTATTCATTCACTACTTCCCATGGCAGGCAGGTGTTCATCCATCTCCAGGAAAGCCGGGCTCCATCACACAGAACAGCAACTTGGGAAGACGAACACGCCATTACTTCTAACATCCCCCCTTCCCTGCTTCTTCCCTCAGTTTTATATGCTGAGCATGGTGTCATATGGTGTAGAATATCCCTTTGGTCAGCTGAGGGCTGCTGTCCCGGCTGTGTCCCCTCCCAGATTCTCGTTCACCCTTGGCCTACTCACCAGTGGGGTGGTGCAAGAAACAGAAAAGGCCTTGGCTCTGTGTAAGCTCTGCTCAGCAATAGCAAAAACACTCCTGGTTTATCAACACTGTTTCCAGCAGAAATCCAAGACACAGCCCCTTACAAGCTGCTGTGAAGAAAATTAACTCCATCCCAGCCAAATCCAGTATACATGCGAATCCCAGCCTTCCCTCCCAGAGTAACAGTTACAGCCATAGGTGAGCAGCGCCATGACCATGACTGGGAGAATTGAATGCTGCGAAATCTCCAACCTAAGATAAGCTGTACCTTTTTTCTCTCTGTATTTTAATTACAATCTTGGATGTTTTTGAAAACTCAATGCTTGTGATACTGGGAATTGCTTGCTTTCTGTATTTCCCCTAGCTTACTTAACTGTGCTTCCTTGCAAAAGGAAAACTGCTTATCAAGACTGAGTGTAGTGCAATGATTTAACCTCTTCCTAAATTTTAACCACACTCAGTTTCTAACTGGTCCTGATGTCATATAGCATATGTGATGCCTTGAGTGATCCCCATTTGCATTTCACAGAAAAGAGTCCTTACTCTTCTTCCAGATTACATCTGGTGAGGGCAGAGAGGACTGACTTCATCCCACAAGGGTCACTAGCAGTTGAACAGCTGTGTCAGCCACTCACCTGGGCTCCCTCAAGAGCCAGAAAAAGAAAAAAGCACATCCAAAAGGCAAAATCTGTCATCTGGTTTAGGATGGGAATGAATCATCCTTGGGCAAGTTTGTCTTTGATATTCATAGCTGAGATGCAGATGATTACCTTTTGGAAGGAAAAGGCCAGGCCAGGTGATTGCCAGCATCAGGGACAGCCACTAGTTGAGTGTCCCAAAAGGAGAAGGGCCACTTCTGATTTAATCAGGAGTCTTTTTGCTGTGATGTGTTTCTTTATGGCCCAGTTCCTGGTGTCACATAGCTACATGGGAATGTCTACCCTCCTTAAAAGAAAAGCCATCCCTCCCGCCCATTGAATACTTGAAAATGCCAACCTTCTGTTTACCATAAATGTATCTATGTTCACACACACACTGACAGCAGCTAGGCAGCATCCAAGTGTAGTTATGTTTGAAGTTACCTAATGAGTTTTGGCTGACCCACCACCTAATTTCTGAGGTTGCATTTCAAGGGTTGGTATGGCGAGAAGGTGTAAGATCAAAGCAGAAGGTTTGGATAGACTGAGCTTCCCAGACAATGCATTTGATGCAGCAGAAGGGGCTCCTACACATGTACTTGTGACACAGGACTCGGAGCTGCATTGATTGACTTCTCCATTTTGCAAAGCCACACTGCAGCACTATTGCTTTATCTCAGCCTGTAGGAGATCAGAGAGATCTGTAAAAATGTTAATGAGATTGTGAGGATGAATGTTGCTATTCTGAGAGTTAGACTTGCAGGTAAAACCTCCTGTAAAGATGGACAGACATGACTAGAGCTAGAGAAAAGTGCATGAGAAAGGACCCAGTGGAGGGTCTGAAACTAAGTTTAATGGAGAACAAAAAAAAAATCCTTGTGATTCCTGGGATGGGCAAGTTGTGCATTTGACCAGGAACTTGAGGACTCATGTATGACATCGAATAGGCTTTGGAATCATGAGGACAGTGGTTTGTAGCAGCTCCTTTTTTGG
Source organism: Baryphthengus martii (assembly GCA_013396935.1). NCBI lineage: Eukaryota > Metazoa > Chordata > Aves > Coraciiformes > Momotidae > Baryphthengus > Baryphthengus martii. The sequence goes on from VWZK01006116.1 coordinate 66,188, forward strand.
GGGAACAGCCTGCAGGATTCACAAAAATAGAAGCAAAACCCACTATTGTTCCCTGGGAATAACTTTGAAATTGTGTATGTCTGGTGCCAAAAAGGAACAGAGCCATTGTCCTGTGAGGAGAAGATGGTTAGCAATATATTTTAATGACTGGTCCATGCATTTTGGAGGGCAGGACCCATCTTGCCTCCAGAGGCCGTTTGTCTTTGAGAATAATGCTCTTCAAACTGGCAGAGGTTCTCTTGTGCAGGGGATTATATCTACTAAAACAAAGCTAAAAGAGAGCAATTGGGAAAATATGTCATGATTTATTCATAAAGGCCAATTAAAAAAAAAAAGTTTTTAGTGGCTTAATTCTCTGTTAGTGAGTGTGGTTGTTGGCTGCCTGCTTTGTTTTGATTCAGATGGTATCTGCAGCAGGGTAAATCACTTGAACTGCAGCCCTGAGCTTTTGAAATACTGACTTTTCTATAGAGAAACAGAAAAATAAAGCAGAAATTTGAATTCAGGTGATTGAAATAAACAGTTTAAAATACCTGCTTAAAAATTCTGGTATATTTTAACCTCCGGTCTTTTTAAAGCAAAGAAAAAAACATCTTTTGGACAGGCTGTTTTAGCAAATATCCAGATCCTTAAACTGCTTTGAAACCTCATGATGTTGCTGAACGTAGATTTTAGTGTTGGGAGGTGAGCTGGGAAATGTTAGCAGTAGGAAATGAGCACTAAGATGAGAGGGAATGGCTTCAGGTTGTGCCAGGGGAGATTTATATTGGACATTAGGAAAAATTTCTTTGCAGAAAGGGTTTTCAAGCACTGGAACAGGCTACCAGGAAAGTGGTGGACTCGCGTCCCTGGAGGTATTTAAAACCCATGTAGATGTGGTGCTGAGGGCCATGGTTTAGTGGTGACCTGGCAGTGCTGGGTTAACGGTTGGACTTCATAGTCTTAAAGGTCTCTTCCAACCAAAATGATTCTATGATTCTAAACATCTACGCTTATTGAAGTGTGTCTTTTGTTTTTACACAAGAGAAAATTGATGTTGAAGGCCTATAGGCACCGTTTTGGCTCAACCAAGCAGAAATCAGGTAAGACCAAGGACCATAACAGCCTTTGGCACCATGGTGGCTTTCTCAGCCTACTAAGGGACACGGTCTAGGGAAACAATCTTCATTCTCTAGGAGCACAGGGATGCTGGTGGCTTTTTGCCTGTTGGTGTGCTACTGACAAATTAAAAAATATGACTAGAGGATTTCTGAAATTAGCAGCATGTTTTCGCAGGCAGTGCCTGCTTCTAGCAGCGATAACGCTCCATGTTTAGAGTTAGTACCAGGGATAGGGGTGCAAACCAAGGCCACTGCTGGATCTTGTGTACCACACTGTGGGGGCTGCAGAAAGCAAAAGCCACACCTGCAGGGAGGAGCAGCCAGATCAGTGCCCTTAAACTGACCAAGGGGATATTCCATCCCATAGATGCCATATTCTGCTGCTGGGAGGCCTTGCTCGGTTGCTCTCAGCTTGGGGGTTCTTGCTCAGGGCCCTTGCTCTGATTCTTCCTCATTCCTTCAACGGCTGGAATCCAAGGAGCACTCTGTCCATTCTGCCTTTAATCCTGATCTGAGTGTTCCTGCATCCAGTACCAGAATCCAACTCCAAAACACAGTTCCCATCTGCTGCTGGGCCCTCTCTGAGACTTTCCCGGTGCCTGCNCTGAGACTTTCCCAGTGCCTGCTCCACAGCCTCAGTGGTGACAGTGACGTAATTGCCATCAGGGGTGTTTGGGTTCAATGCTGATTTTGTATATATTCCATTTTATTCTTATTATTATTTTGATTTTCATTAAAGCAGTTCTAGTTACCTTTTCTAGTCAATAAGTCTCTCTCCCTTATTCCTTTTCTCTTCCCCTTTGGAGAGGTAGGAGGTTGACAGAGAGTGTCTGTTATAGGTAGTGGGCTGCCCTGACCCTAAACCGTGACAGCCACACAGGACTCGGTCTGGGAGGATTTGAAGCTGCCTTTCTGGTTTGTTTTTCTTTAGCAACATGTTGGAAGCGGTGTAGCCCCAATTTCAGCTGTAGTCACACAGACACAAGGCACCCGGTACTCAGTCCTGATTTTCTGTATGACAACCAGTAGTTGGTTGGGGGTACCCCATAGAAGGAGCTAAAGGGACTTTTACCATTGCAGTGTAACATATAAAGTAAGTTATTAGATGCAGGCAGATACGTGCATATATAAATACATGTGTGTATACACTATGTACATTACACCATTCAGGAGTGGTGAATGTGCCATACTCTATGAGTACAGGCAAGGGTAGCCTGATTTTGCATTGGAAAACAAGGGAAGAGATGGTCAGTCAGATCTTTGCTTTTTCACTGTGCATTTGCTTCACTCCAATAACTTGCATGCTTTATTAATGGACTTTCTTAAAAGCCTAATCCTTCTGTCCACTTGGCTAAATGTTGAGAAGCCCCCAATGCACGGTCCTGAAGAGAAACCTTCAGTAGAAACTGAGAAAGCAAACTCAACAGCCTAACCAGATATTTTAAGGGCCAAAACTATGGTTACCTCCCTAGGAGAGCTTCTACCTACAACAAGCTCTCCTGGGCCATCATGGAAAAGAGGAAAGACCTCCTTTGGCAGGGTCTAGCACATCAGCCAGGTTTCTTGCTGTCAGGGCCAGGGGCTTGCAGGTGGAGAGGTATGAGCTGGCATCGCCCTACTGGCAGCAGACATGGTCTTGGGTTTCCCCGAGCTCTGGTGTGAGCTCAGGGAGGAACGCCCAGGCAGAATGTGTGCAGCAGTCGTGGGGTGCTGGCTCGCTTGGCAGCTGCACTGCAAAGGCTTGAGCAAGGGAAAAGCATCTGTGCTGCCACCCCAGCTGTAACCACTCCCCATTAGCTGTAAACATTATACTATGAAGAGCAAGCAATTAGTCAAAAGCAGTAATTTAAAAGTGTATCTGCAGATGTAAGTTGTATTTTATTTGAGTCAAAGTCTACCTAATATTTTGCTAGAGCTACACTGCGTTTGGTAAGCTGCAAGGAAGGTAAACGGATATTTTGAAGTTTTCCAGCAGAATGTGACTATTGCAGAATAACACAAGATTTTCTAAGCCGAGTAAAAGCATCAGGTCTCAGAAGGAGAGGGCAGAGCACCAGGTATTTGTAAAAGCAGCCAGCAGAAAGGAAGAAGCACAGGCGTGGGGCTGGCCAGTAGCCAAAAAAATGACAGAAGGAAAGAATCTGGTGAATTTGAAAGGGTAGAAAAGGGGAATTAAGGCATAAAAGCTATGTTAAAAAAAAAGCCATGTCATATCCTGTAATTGTCCCCAAATGAAGGAAAAACTAATGATGTCACAGAAGTGACCAAAACTAAGAAGCTGAAGGTATTTTTGGAAATCCCTGTGCCTGGGGGATTTGTAAATGATGTAACTCCATCGTGAAAAACGGTGAGTAACAAATGAGTTCCTGACATGTCCCACACCCCATCCTTGCAAACATGCACCACCAAACTGGTACAAGACTGGAGAAGTGATCCAGATAAACCTTTTTAATCTTTTAAATGGGACCTATGAGTGGTCTTTTTTTTTCCTCCATTTTTCTTGGATAGGCTCATCACGATGGTGCATCATTTTTTTCTAAATGGCAAACCACAGTTGCTTTTCAGCTGTCTTCTATCAGGGGGAGTATTTTATCTGAGTCACCAGAGCCATCTGTTTTAGACAAATATTTTAGTGAATGATCTCTCTTATGGTTAGATAGTTTCTTTATTCTCCTGTTTAAGGATTATATGAAGAAGGTGGCAGTGTGGCCTCTCAATTGCTCACTCACCCTCCCCTAATGAGCACCTGCTGGCATTAGACCCTGTGCTGGGTTACAACTATCGATTGAAGTTTAAAAAGAAATATTTTTGGCTTCCTGGGCAGTTGCAAATGACTTCTCTTTAGTTCCCTGCAGTCTGCTCGAGGTATAAGAATGTCATGTGGAGATAGGGGATTCTCAAAACGTTGACCTTTGCCTGATTCCTGTAGCACATGGACATTATTCAAGGTTTACAACCAATGTTTCCTCAGTATGGCAAGTTCCTCTCCTCCTTCAGAGGGGTTTGGGTGGCTTCAGTCTCAGCTTCTTCCCTTGATTCCCGCTATTAGTTGTGTTTGCCTCTGTGACAGATGTACTTGACACTCCCTGTTAACCAAACCAGCAGCAGCAGTTTGGTACAGGCACAAAGGTCCCCTCTGAACTTTGTGACTCAAAGGGAAGGTCTCTCTTTTGCATCCCATTCTCTGTGTAAATCATTCAAAATTGATTCTAACTCAGTTTTCCTTTTTAAGTTTCTTCCATGTAGTAAGCACTAGAGTGAATCTTGACATCAAACTCCATTAAGTCACACTTTTATAAATTCATGTTAAAAAATCACTTTTGCTAATACCTTTGATGGTGATTCTCCTGGAATCCTAAATCACTGATTCATGACAGCTTGCCCTTCTTCTTTCTGCCCATCCATTAAAACCCCAAGTGAAACAGTCTCCACAATGCAGGCATCAGTGTGGCTTCCCCTCGCTGGTGGCAGCATGAGACTTGGCAGCATCCTCTCCCATAGCACGCTGCAGGCAATACTGGCACCACCAGTCTGGCCACCTTCTTGGTGTCCCTCCACATGTGACTGTACAGGGTGGGTGGCTTCAGCCCAACTGAGCTCCTGGTCCCAACTCGCCTCAGCACCAGGCCAATGCCCAGTCTCCTGGCAGCAGTTTTGGCCAGGGTGGGTGAGAAATCTATGGCACATGAGATTTCTGTCGATGACATCTTGTCACCCATAGTTGTGACCATATCCATCACCCAAGACTAGCAGTTCTTGAGCCTTGGGCTACACTATGGTGGCCAGCCCAGTTACAGGCCTTTACAGCCTTGGAGTATTGTTTTATAGGATGGTTTTGTTGTTTTTTTTTTTAAAAAAATCCACCAGTACTGATTAGTGGTGGTGTTACGCATTTTGTTTCCACCACCATCCCTGCCATTCCCACACAGTACCAGAGTTGCAAATATTTGATCCAATAAAAATATTTGATCTGATAAAAACTTCCCACAGAAACAGCAAAGGAATAGACTGACTGCAGGAAAAGCAGCCATCTCAGAGAATTTGGCATTTATTGCCCTAGCAGCACTTGAGACCCTATGTTTGGTAACGCCACGTGGATTCAGAAGGTCGAGAGCCAAACTGGCAGCTGAAGACCCTGCGGTGACATGGTCCTAGCAGAAATGCCACCATTGCTGCTCTTGCTCAACCCATGTTACTCGAGGCACACAGTCCCATGCATGCCAGTTGCTGAGTCCTGGCACCTGGAGGCACAAGGCTCCTGGAAAGGGACCGGGGAAAATGCTGGATTTTTTGCCATGGGCCAGTGTTTGCCTTTGGTTTCAGCACAGCTCAAAGCTGGCTCTGCATGGAGATAAGTTTGGCCTCCCCTTTCTGCAGCACAGCCTGCACTTACGAACTGGGACATGCACACCCTGCTGAGGTGCATGAAAGTTGGACTTTCACCTGCACTCACTCACCTTCACACCCATCACGGGTGACACTGCTCTGGTGGCTCAGCAGTGCTCTCAGATGGGTGCCTGAGCTGAGATGGTCTCTCCCCAAGGTCCCTCTCGCACCCCACAAGCCAGCAAGGTCAAGCAGCATGACGAGGTCAGCTGTGGGTAAGTAATTTTTCAAACGACTTATTAGCAAGTAATTTCCTGTGATGGACTAGAATAAGACAGCTGAATCACTAGCTCTGTATTGAAATTTCAGGGGGTTTACGTACAATTAGTTGTAGTCTGTCTGTCTGTCTCCGTGCACATGCACTGAAGGTCCCCCAGTGCATGTGTGGCTGGAAGCTGTCCAAAGGAGGATCCCATATGTCCCCTTCAGAGCGAACGTGTTTGGGGCATGCCTGACCCACAGCTGCCATGTTATTAAATGTCAGAAGAGAGTTAATGCACATGCATCACTGTCACCCCTCCATGCAGCACAGAGGGGTCACCACAGAAGCTGATCCAACATCAGACAGTTCCTCCAAAACATCAGAGCCAGGAGGAGCTGAGCACTATCGAGTGCATCAGTTCAACAGCAGGTCTGGTGTGAGTTGACAGTTGCATGGGGTCCCTTGGGTTTGGGTGGGATTAGCTCACCCTAACTGGGTGTTTTGGGCCAGTTCCACTGTGCTTGCCTATGACAACCTGAAAATTGCTAATGTGGACATCAGGATAGGGCTTGTTTATGTTGCAGTTTTGTACTACGTAGATTTAACAGTGCCTTGTTGTGGCTTAACTTGAAATAGCACCTAACCACCACGTGAGTGTACTCACCCAACTACGTGTGACTTGGAAAGCATCGGTGAGTGCCTGGGTTTGCAGGAGACCAATGACCTATGGGCACATTGGGCCTTTGGAGAGTATGAGAACCATTGAGTTTCTAAATAACTGAAATGAATAGAAAGCTTTGGGTTGAGCTGTATTTCTGTGCTGATTTTAGTCCTATCTAGAAGGTGCTCAATAGCACTTTCCTCTCCCAGCAACTTCAGGGTACCTCCAGGAACATCACACCTGACGTTTGATGCTGCTCTCAGAAGCATGACACGTAACTCTTGACTGCAGTGTCAAAACCCAGTGAAAATACAGCTGAGCTGAAGAGCTTGACCTCTTGATATTGTGCTTACACTTTTAGCATTTTACCTGGCAGAGGCTCCACTTGAGTCACAGCTCCCTCCATAGGGCTGCTGGTAATTATTGGCATTGCCATCAAACGCGGTAGCTGAACTATGCCTGTGCCAGTCAGCCAAACTCCTTTCATGCTTGGGCAGTGGTTCAGCCTGGATCACCTCACTGGCTGAAACAAGTCTGGGGAATAGAGATGAGGATGAAATAAACCAGTTTACATGAAAATGAGTGGTGCCAGTTTAGCAACTCTTACGGGTTGGAGCAACACCGGTGAGACCTGAGAAATATCCAGCACCTCCCCAGGCTTGTAGGGATTTAAACTGACTCTGATAAAAGTTTGCTGAGTCAGGTGGGAAGGATGCTTCCCATCCCACACCAGTGCTCTGAGTAATGACAGGTGGCTTACCTTCACTATCTGGTTATAAATAGGAAAAATAAAAGGAAAAACTGCCTAAAAATCAGGTATCTTTTGGGAAACACTTTGCTTGACAAAGAGGAACCATCAGAGACACTCTTCAACATTTTGCAGAGCTAGAGCTCCCCAAAAGGAGGAGAGGCAGGACGTGGTGCTTTGGACAAATTTAGTTTGGACAGTCTTGATGTTATTTCAGCTTGCATTTTGCTGTAAGAAAGAGAAAAGTGCCTGATTGTTGCCTAACTTGCTTTTAGCTTTAGCTTTGCTTTGTGCAAGGAAATGAGAGCAAGGGTTTGTCAGACCCATGCCACACAAGTGATTATTGTGTAAATACACCTGCAGACAAAGTGAAAAAAAAATAAATGTAAGACTGCTCAACCTGACTCAAATGGGATCTTGACCAAGGAGGAAGAAACCCACCATCAATGTCCTTCTCCTGTCTAAGAAACAGGGACGTAAATCACATGCTATACCAATGCGTATCAAGGGTAAAATAATAAAAAATTAGCAGCAATTAGATAATTTGGATTATGAATTTCAATAACATGGTAACTGAATTAATAGAACCTGTTGGGTTTTATTTCAATTACACTGTCAAGGCGTTATTAGACCGTGAATATACTTGTTGCTCTGTGTAGCAGGTGTGGTTCCCTAGCCCACATACATCAATTTAAACTTGTGTAGAACAGCAAAGCAGAAGAGCTTTCCATCAAAGTACTCATAGAAACTTTTTTGACCAGGCCTAGGAGAAAAATAGGCATCCAAGTGCATCAGGTAGAGAGCAGGGAAAAGCAAGCAGCACTGACTTTTATATCTTTCCATTAAGTGTGTCGATCAGGAGGTGAGTCTTGCTTTATAGAATGATGAACCTTGCCAATATTAGCACCAACATCTGGAAAATGGGAATAGGAGTTGGAGTGGAGGCCAGCAGGAGGGGTTGTGGCACATTGCAGGGATGGGGATTCATACCCACTGCAGTTCTTCAATCCTGGCCTTTGATGGGATAAACCTTCTGGCAGGATTACTCAGCTCCCTCTGGGGATTTTCTCCTTTCTCCTTCCCTTTTCCTTTTCCCTGTGCAGACATGCCCATCTGTGCGCAGGGGATCTTCCCCTCCCTCCAACTTTAAGCTTTAAATCATCTTCGTCACTGGTGCTTTTTCAGAGCTGCTGTACTCAGCCCCGGTGCTTTCAGAAGAAGAAGAAAGCAAAGCACATTGGAAATGGGTGGCAGCAGTGGCTGCGTGCCCTGGCGGGGAGTGACAGTGGGGCAGCTGCTGACTGTGAGCCTTTGCTCTGTACCCTTATTTAAGGAAAATATTGAAGTTGAAATTTTTCAAAAATGTCAGAGGGATAAGCGTGTCTAATTCCTATTAAAATCAACAGGAACTAGACATCCAGCCAGCTAGAGGGAAAGGGAAAGAAAAAGGACACTAAACACCTGGCTAAAGCTGTAGCGATGAATCAAACATACTCCAGCCCCCAGAGGATGAATCAAGTATAGAGCTAATCCAGACTTTTCTAGCAACAAAAAAATTGCCTTAGATGCCCATGTATTATGAATATGCCACTTTTTATTTTTCAGAAACATGCAAAACAAGGGAATAATTAAATTGCACATGAATATTTTCCATTAGTCTTTAAAGGACCTGTTTTTAAAAATATCATTAGTGGCTCAATTATACAAATAATCTGCAGATTTAGAAACCAAAACCAGGTGCCAGGCCAGGCCAATTTCTTATGTGGTGCAACTCCACTGACTGCAAGCGCATGTAGGGCACAGCACCGAAAGCATCTCTCCCATGAGCAAAAGGAATGAGAAAAATGCCAGAGGAAACTAAATCCCCTCTGCTGTTGCCTGGCGTGCTGCCTTCCTGCCGTATGGCCAATGCTTTTACATCAAATCCACCATCACCATTAACGGCGCCTGGTGAAAAAACCCAACGGCAAATGAGCGACCTGAAACGCATCGTCGGACAATGAAACATGCAGGCAACAAATACAGGGCTAGAGGTCTGGGTTTCTACAGCTCTGCTTTCATGTGGGAGGACTCCAGGTCCCCCTGCAATGTGATTTATGGGCTCCAGATTGAAGGCAGCTCTGCTCTGCCTGCTCCCCGCAGATCAAAAAGTTGAGTATCTCTGAGGTGGATGATGGCAAACATGGTGTGGTCAAAAACCAGCTTGTGAGCAACAGGGAAAACAAAAAGCCCACAGGAGAGATGCGCACTTGTGTGCTGTTGCTGCTGTGCCATGGCACTGTTTTCACCGGAGCTGCCAAGATGCTGGTGCACAGCACCGCAGTGCCTCACCTTGAATACAGATAGGATATAAGTGCTGGGAGGCTGCTTGTTTGCTAAAATGCCCAAATAAACTCCAGGTTGGGAAGGACAAGCGGAGCAGCTACCAAGGCATGGTGGCCTGCCAGATCTAACAACTCATGGGAAGGAGCTAAAAAAGAGATGGTCCTATGTAACAATGCATCTGGTAAAAATGCAGCATAAACAAAGCTGGTAGAGATAACCTGATCCTTCCACTGGCGCTACCTAGAGAGGATGCCATGGTACCCTTAGGCACGGTCCCATTAGTACTTCTCCAGCGTCTTCTATAGCATGGTCACCACAGGAGGGATGCTTTCAGCCCTGCAGTCACCACTCCAGTGCATCAGGACCACTGCCTGGCTGGAGGCACAGCCTTGGCCACACCCAAACTTCCATGCTGCTATGGTGGGTACCAGCCGCACACATGGGCAGGCTGGGAACATGCTTTAAAGGACAACATCCACATTACACGCATGCTAGTTCAGCATCCTTTCATCCAGGCTAACCCTCTGCAACACCCGTGGTCCTGCCAGCCATGCCCAGGCATCTCAAGACCCCTCTCCATGAGCACCTGCAGACTTCCTTCATTGAGGTGTTGGACCATGCGCTGTCAGCTGCAATACTCGACTATACCACCACCAGAAAAGACACATGAATGCTGTGAGGACAGGTGATAAGGCTTTTCAGTTCACTTTGAACCCTGTGGATTGCACACGAAACTCTGCTTGCAATTCTCTCAAAACTAACCCCTAAAAGCAATGGCACTGTGACAGAGTTACTCACCTTCACCTCTTTATTTTAGTGTTGTAAATGAATAACGCCAAGGAGGTGAGCTGTAGGAGGAAACAGGGCTTGTGTCTTCTGAAGGAACAGCTCACACTGGGCATTTCACTCCCACCACCTATCACCTGCTGGGAAGGGCACTGGGTGCTCCGAGATCCCTCTGGTGAAAACCCAGCCTGCCCGGCTCCATGGCACAGCCCTGCAGGGAAATGCCTGTCAGCAGCTTGCGGACTTCTCAGCAGAGATGGAGTCAGGAAGCCCTGCAGTGAAGCTCCTGATACAGAGACCCACCACTACCAAGGGAAGGCCTGAAATAGTGTATCGCTATGGGTTCCAGATGAGTAGGCTAGGAAAGGAGGGAGCACGTTGGCAAGTGTCAGGTCATAAGACAGTGGCCATGGTGGACAGGACTGCTGCCGGGAGCCAGGGCAGCGGTACCAGGCTGCATGTATGCTTGTGTGTGTGCGCACACGTGTGAACAGTCTGGGGGCAGACTGTGGTAGGTAGCTCCCTACCACAGAAAAACACAGATACAACAACCAAGAATCTGCATTTACCAAGGTCTGGAGAAGAGCAGAGGCAATCCGGGTTCTGCTCTCAACAGCTGAACTTTTTTTTGCAGTATCATGAAAAAATAACCAACCCTGCGGCAGCCTCTGACAGCTGATGCTTTATTACTGTTATCTGAAAGATACTTTGGTGGGTTGCTGTGGCCCTCTCTTTGCTTTGCTTCTCAGCTTAGAGTCCTTTCAGAAAGCTTATTTTCGGAGACTTTGCGTTTGAGGGATTCCAATACCTCGCTTTTCCTCCAGCCCTGGTGACACTCCTCTATTCGAGCTCTTTGCCACCTCTCAGGGTCACACAGCCCTACAGTGGTGTGTGTCTGTGCCACAGGAGCCTGCCTGCACTGGGTTTTTGGGAAAACAGTCTTTGATGTCTTTAGCGGCAACTCTTCCTGACTGCCTCTTTGCAGAGAAGTGTTTGTCATCACAAATGGATCAGAAACAGAAGATTTTCACACAGCTTCAAACCAAAGTAACTCAGTTTACACAGACCTATTTCTTCATTCTTTTCTTCTGCGGCATGGGGGGAAAAAAAAGATATAATCAGAGATGTGAATGCCAGGCTTGTTTCTTTGTGCTCCGCACCCTGTGTTTGCCTTATGTGCCTCTTTGTTCCATGAAAGAAGGTTGGCACAGTCAAATCTCAGTTAGGAAAATAAAAGCAGCAAAAGGACAATAGGACATATGCAGAGCCCAGAGACCCCTCCTGCTGCTTGCAACTGCTAGAGACCTTGGGAGAAGAAACTTCTTCCCAGGCTGGTACAATTAGAGATTTCCATTCTAAAGGGATGGCTGGCACTGAGAATATTTGCATTTGGTTCCCCCTTCCCCTAGCTGAATAAGATGGAATTGCTGGAAGTTTGCAGGCAAATTTCCTTTCCCAAGTGTCCACGGTATTTTAAATCTCATGGTGTGCTATCAGGAGAAAAGGAGACTAGATATCAACCATTTATAGTATGGAAAGCTCAAGAAAGTGAAAGGTGTGAGACATACTAGTGAAAAGAAAAAAAAAAAAAAGATTTAGTTAGCTAGGGAGAAATTAAGACCAGGAAAGCTGGAGCATTTTGGGTAAGAATTTACATCCATGAGAGCTGCTGCCACTTAGGATTCCTCTCTGCGCCAGGCTTTTAATTAAAGACTCAGGTCCTTAAGATAAGCAATTAAGTGCCAGTTCAAGTGTGCCTTCCAATCTATCTGAATGAACAATAGGAAGCTGATGTGATGCTGGAAGGGGGAGGATGAGGATAAGGACGAGGATGAGGATTTCTGCCCCAAATGGCTTGTAGTGCATAGCTTTATCTAAAAAAAATAAATAATTTTAAAACCAGAGGTTATCACCACTGCTCAGTGACTCACAACCAAAACTCCTCTTTGGTTATCAGACAACAAGGAAGCAACTCACTTTTCACAGGACAAAAGTCCAACGTGAAGTAGCACTTGCACACCAGGTGTGTGGGCTGCCCTGTCTTGCTTTTGCAGTCACGCCTCCCAAAGACGCTGTGGTGCCAGGGCAGTGTACAGAGGCAGGCTGCATCATGGTGTGTGCACCTCCACGCAATGCCCACTGGGAGGAACGAGGTTTAAGGGATTTGCCTTGGGAACCTGAGTGCTGGTGTTTCCATTCCAGCATCTGTCATTTCCATAAACATCAAAGTGACAGAAGAAGAGCCCCTGGTGTCGATAGTGACCTTCCACTAGGGAGGAGAACAGCAGTTTGTGCAAGCGCGTCACCGCCAACCACCACCGGTGGTTTTTGCTGCTTGAAGAAGGCCTGGCTGACATGGCCACGGGTCAGAAACAAGCCACGGCTGCAAGTTTCTGGCTCAAGGTCCAAGTTTCTGGCTTGTCCAATCTGGGCCCTGTGAGGTGGGTGGAAAGCCACGAGCTGCGACAATGCTCACACAGCTGAGCCCCAGGGCTTGCAGGCTGAAACAGGGCCCGGGTTTTTCCCCCTAAATCAGTTGCTTTAAGTAAAGAAAGACACCTCCCCGTAATCCTGACAGACACATATCCTGAGATCACTGAGACCATAGCCCATTGGGTTGGTACAGCCAAGGAACTGGGCATTCTCTGACCCGTTCTGCTTTCACCCAAAGCAAGCACGGCTGCACAGATTTTTGCTGGGCTTCAAACCAGCTTGAAAGCACTCCTTACTCCACTGGGGTGCAAGACATTTGCTTTGGGTTCAAAGTGTTCACCAAATGGTGAAATAAATTACAGAAAGGCACAATTCCAAGGCTGAAGACATGGGGTTTATCGAACCCCAGCTTCTAGAAGAGCCTGGAGTGCACCCAAGACTTCCCTCTGCAAACCTGGAAGCATCTGTTGCCCATGGCTGGACGTAAGGCCCAGCACGAACACAAGATCCATCTTATTTGTACGAATGCTCCCTGTGATTGCCAGATGGACTAATCCGGAGAGGAAGGCATTAACCTCCTTAAGTACCTGCAGTAAACCTTCTTTTCTTACATCTCATTTGTGCTGGAAAGCAAGCCTGTGTCGGATCCAATTTGCACTATAGGAAAAAGAAAAATACTGTCAATCATAGATATGCCATAACAAGCAATGTTAAAAAGGAAAGAACTATAAAATATACACACATGCATATAAAATATGCTTCATAATTGAGGTTTTACTCCAGCCCTCATTAATTGCTGAATATAGATGCCGTAGGCTGTTGTACCGACTCAGAGCCGCCAGCTTTGCTGCTGCTCACGTTACCAACTAATTTCTCCAGGTGGGATGTGCAAGTCAGGCCAAGATCTGGCACAGGCACCTGAAGGCACACAAAAAGTGTTTTAGGGAGTTATGGTTCAAGGAAGAAGTCCCATTGCTTCGAAACGGGAACCTGCTTTTACTCCTGTTTTTCCCCCACGGTGCAGCAAGCACAGCAAGATGAATCCAGGCATTTCCCAGGTGCAAGCGTCTGGTTCGTCTTCTCTATTGATGTCAAAACAAATTGAATAATCCTCTATATAATTTTAATGACACAAAAAAAGCTCTTTTTTTTTTTCACAGCAGGAGGGGTGCAGATGGTACAGGACCAAATTGGAAGCTTGTGGTGTTCAAGAGGTCATGTTGTATTCCTGTTTCTAAACAAGGAAAGGACAGTTCAAAAATGAGCAGGAAGTATTTTTTCTTGACTTGATGAGCCCTTTGATTTTAAAAAAAAAAGATGGGCTCTCCTTGTCTCTGCATCCCAACCTCAAACCCATCGTGGTGAGGAACCCCTCCATCCCCCTGTCAGCAGCCACGTGGCATCCCTCGCCGTGGGCCTAGCTTCCCAGGATCCTTGTGTGATGCCAAGGGTGCTTTTGGGGTCCTTTTTCACCCCTACCCAGAACTGTCTATCACTTAGATGCAGCTTGGGGGCAGCTGCCCAGTTAGAATGTAGGCAGGAGCTTGCTCCTCTCACTTCAGTGGGATTTGGGGTGCTCCAGGCTGTACGTGGGGAGACAATCCGACCCACAGGCAGGGATTAGCCCCTGGCTGTGCAGCACTGCTCTGGCCATGTCCCTCCGTGTCCCGCACTACGGTAACAGCAGTAAGGCTGGGGACCCTGCCCAGATCTTTGGCAAGTCATGTCTGTAACCTTGACATCAGGGTGCTCCGTCCCTCCTTGGAGAGCAGTAGCTCTTCACCCCGTGGAACACACTTGGGCCCTTTCGTGGCTGCCTGGCTGGGCAGCGGGGCCGCGGGGGCCTGAGTAGCAGCCTCTGCCCTGCTCGCCCCAAGAAACCCACCTTGCAATGCAGGGACCAGAGCAGTGCTCAGCGAGCAGCCCGAGCAGGGTCGTGCAGTCGGAAAACTGTAAAAATACTGTAATGTTCATAACTGCCATTGTTTTAGAGCATCAGTATTCAGCGAGCAATGTGATTATTTTAAATGGCTAGTGAGTACAGGTTAAGCTTTTTCAGCTGTCCCTCCATGTGTACATATGTGTAATATGCATATATGTAGCCATGCAAAAATCAGCAAAATACATAAAGGTCAGAACTGAAGTAAAAAATGCTATTGACTTAAAACAGAGAGGTTTTTACTGCTTTTTGGGAAGCTTTGCTGCACAGGCAGCGCCACCACTTCAACTTCTGCTTCAGGGTGGAACAGGGAAAAGTAAACACCAGAAAGTGGTGTTGACTGATGAAGGCTGAGTTTTTCAGAAGCTTCATCTCCCCAGATGCCAAAGTTGCTAGTTTCTTAGAAGACTTAGTGAGGAGTGACTTTGCTCTCTTACACCTCGTTCCCCAAGCTGCTGCGTGGGAGCAGGGCCATGCACCCACATCCTGGCTCCTGGAGAAGGACCAGCTTCATCAGGTGAGCAACCTGATTTTTGCAGCCCCTCCTGTGCTGCGCTAAGGCTGCCGTCTTCTGCTGAGAGGAGGACAAAACACAGGGCGATGCTGTGTGTCCCCTCAGGAGGTGACAGGTGACCTCTGAGCAGCGATGGCTGAGGAAGTGGAAGGCAACTGGGTAGAGAAGGATGCACTTCTCCTGTAAACACAGCAACTGGCTGTATCACATTTAGAAGTGAAATTTTTGAAACGCAGAAAAAAATCCCCCAGATGTCAGGAAGGAGAGAAATCGCTGTGCAGAACTTGACTCCCCTTTAAAAATAAAAATACCCAAAGCAATAAAAACAAACAAAAAAGGCAGACCAGGTAAGTTTGGGCAGTTTGACATGTGTGTGAGCATGCTCCCTGGAGCAGTGTTTTGGCACATGCTGCCTGGGTGTGTAGCCGCTGAGGATGGATGATGAACCACCTCACGTGCAGGAAAGCACAGAGAGCCCATGCTGGTCCCCCCTGAGCCTGGTATGTGTGCCATGCAATGCCAGTCTCCATACCTCAGGGTAAAAATCCATCATCACCAGGGCACTAGGCTGTTGAGAGTCACAAGGTGCCAGCGACAGTGATGGTACTAGTCACTGCCACCGTTGTCTGCACTGGAGGAGCTAAAAGGGTTGTTGTGTGCAATTAAAAGATACGTTGTAAATTCTTCTGTGTCCACGTGGTCCCCTCATGGCCTTAGGGATGGCTAGGAAGCAAGGATATGACTGCTCCTGGTTGCAGCTCCTTTCCTTTCCAGTAGGAAACATTCTTTTTTTTGTCTTGGGCGCTTGCCTGGGCCCTGACTTGTCAAGAAGCTGCCATGGGAGAGGTGCCAGCAACAGTGGGAGAGCTGTCCTCCCAGGCAGTGCCTCCACCGACACTGACTACTCCCTAATGGACAATTAAGAAGCACACCGCTTGGCTTCAAAACATACAATATACTTTATTGCCTGCTAGATAATCAAAGTGAGGAGTAAACACCATAGCTGGAAAAAGCAGAAAAGGACCAGGAGAAGGAAAAGAATATCCAGTCACCAAACAAGTTATCAGGCAATAAACCATACACAATATAAATAATCTGTTTCCCAAACAACTAAATCTTTATTTTGCTAATGGCCATTATATGGTTAATCATCAGTAGTAAAATCTCTGGATTTCCTTTTCTACACAGCATTAGTAGTAAGAAATATATAAGGGACTCTGCAGAAAGCAATACAAAGGAGTTATATACACAGGCACCTTCTGTGGAGCAAGAACAGAACCTCATCTAATAAGGAAGGGCTATCTACAAACCAGAAGACCATGGTAATACAATATTAGCTCAGACTTAGTTTAGCCGCAGCCTTTCCACAAGGTAGGCTAGCCAACTTATGTATACATATATATTTTAATATAGATATATATAGAGATTTATTATTTTAAAAATAATGTGAACTACCTGTAGTTCCTAGACTAATTTTAAAGAGGCAGTGTACCTTTCCGAAGCTTCATTTCAGGAAGTAGATTAAAAATGGTATATAAAAGACTAGCAGACCCAAGCTCGCCTTATCAACTTCCGATATCTCCCCTCCAAATCTTTTCCTAACGCTATAGCTGCCACCGCATTGACAGCAATGCCTTTAGTCATCTGGATTGCTATTTATGTTGCTGTAATTGCAACCACTAAGTTTACTGGATTATAGTGTTAGTAATCGTTGATTATAAATAGCAACAATGCTGCAGTACACGGTCAAAGCCTGGCAGCGTTATGAAGATCTAGTCTGTATGTGCATGCAGAGTTTTGTTGTTTAATCTAAAAGAATATTTCTCAAAGTGCTTCCCCTGTCAAATCCTCCATGTTCAAATCACATCGCAAGGGCTCCTCTCTCCAAGGAAGATGTGATGCCTCTCACTTCACACCAAACTCTCAGCACTCCTTCACACAGCATCCATCCATCCACCCACCCATCCTACTTTATTTTTAGGGCATAACCCTTCACTCTCCCACAGACAGTACCCTGAGGGCTATTAAATGTAACTTATTAAAATTAAAACTGGCTATTTGAGGAAATGCTTTTAACACATTTTGGGCCAGATCTCCAGAGGGGCTATTTCTGCCTCACACTTCCCACAGCAAGCAGGCAGGCAGCAGAGCGCTGCCTGTTGCTGCTGCCCAAGAGCCAAACCCAAGCCACCACCCATGGGACAGGGAAGGGAGAGACATTTGCTAGGGATGCTGTTGGGACCCGTTGTGATCAAGGGTGCCTTTTGTGCCACCCTCTTCCAGTCTACTCCCTGTTTACATCTTGGGGTTCACTCAGAAAAGCAAAGCAGGACCATACATGTACAGGCGGGCAGCATCTCTTACAATGGGATTTTCTACCAAATAATGGGATCGAGGGGCAAGGTCCCTTTTGTAAGTGATGTCATTTTGCTCTCAGCCCAAGCCTTCCCAGGCTTTGTTGCTCATGAGGTGCTATATCTCTTCTGTTTATGACACGCACGTTACTTAACACACTCGAGGTAAGGGGTTCTGGGAGCCTCTTCCCAAATTAGTGATGACACCCTGATAGGCACCTGCTCTACTTCAGGTACCACCCCAGTGGTGAGGAGCAGGGTTTGCATGAAGTGGCTCAGACAGACCCAGGAAAGACCTGAAACACAGCAGTGCACAGCAGTATGGGGAGATCTCCCCAGTTGGGCAGAATGCTCATGGCTGCGAGATGGCTGGGGGTACAGGAGGGATGTTTCTGTTTTCGGCTCTGTTTTCACATGCCCCACAGCCTGCCAAAGTTTCCTTGCAACCTGCCAAGTCAGGATTCAGCCCGTGTGACTCAGCACAGTCCCACCAGTACAAGGGACCGGCTGCCTCACCCAGGCCCCCAGCTTGGCAAAAGGCACTGGGCAGAAACGACCTCCAGTAAAAGCACCGACATCTGACCAAAAGCGTACAACGCACCCTCAACAGAAGCTGTCTTCTGAGTATAGCACAAAACATGTATTGAGAAAAGTGCGGCACTAAATAAACAGTTTCCCACAATAATTCCGATGTTTTTCTAGGGGAGCACAAAAATGAGTATCTTAAAGAAGGACACCCTGATGGAACAGGATGTATTTGCAGTATTAGAGAATGAAGGATGGACTGTATTTAAAAGCACACCTGGCATTAGCACTCGGCCAGGCAAACGCATCCTTGCCAAATTCACCACTGCCCTCTGCAACTTTGCTTACAAAATAGTAAAGCTAGGAAATTCCTGGCTGATATTTCATAGTGACCTCAGAAGCAACCTTAGCTATCCAAGCAGCAGGTATCTGTCTCTGCCTCATCCAGGTACCCATCCAAAGCAGGCAGGTGAGCATCGCACAAAAGCTAGAAGCTGACCTGTACTGTGCACGAAGTAAATTCCTCTGCAGGGACGCTGTTCAAAACTAAGTCACTCCTTGCACAGCCGCAGAGTATTACATCATTGTCTTATTCATGTATCTGGACCTTGCTTTATCCTTCATGTTACACAGATGGACATGCAAGCAATACAAAAGGGAAAAAATGCTCCCCATTTTTAAATTTTTTTTTTTTGTATTTTGGTAAGAATTTTGTGCCTGCGAGTCTTACAGGAGCAACACCACTTTTCAGTTCTGTTGGTAATTCCTGTTCAGCTCTACAGGACTCAAAGTACATGCGAATACTCAACAGCAGGGAAAATACAAGAAGTATCCTACAATGCTGGGGAAAAGAAAAAAAAAAAAAAAGAGGAAAATTTTAAGAGAGGAGCACTTACACTGGATATAAAATCAACTCAAGATTCATCCTTACTGGCTGCTGTTGTGGTTTTTTGACTACTGAGGAAAAGAGTGTAATTGGAAGTCAGCTCCAGTTGATCTGCTGCAAAGTGCAGCCTTTTTTGTCACTTTTGACTCTATCAGAACCTATCTTTGCTTATCCTGGGTAGGGTACCTAGGGCTGAGCAGGAGTGAGGAAATCAGAGAGAGTACGAGAGAGTAAGAGTCTATCAGAGCAGGAGAGAAACTGTGAAAGAGGAAAACACTTTTCCTTCTCCAGGCATTGCTAAAGTTTATATCCATCATGAAAGCCCAGGGACTGCTGAACATATTGGTTAATTTGCAACTGAAGTGCAGTTTGATAGGCATCCGCTGCAATTCATAGTTTGGGTGTGAAATCAGGAGCCAAAAACTCCTAGTGCTAGGCCATCCTTGCCAGGGTGATTACTGGGTTTGGGGAAAATCAGTTCAATCTTTCCACATACTTCGTTTCCCCTTTTACAGTGCCATTCTTCTACTCCTGAGGTTGATGAGGCGACTGCATTTTCTGAACTGCTCTGTTGCACCTATTTCCTCTTCAGCTAATGTTTTTTCTCTCAACACTCTGAGATGGTCAACTACTGTCAGAGGCTGCCAGTGGAGACACTAGCCTTAAAAAGTCAGCCTTTGGTTGGTATGGAGTTGCACTGGGTTCTGTCAAAGGCTCTTACTGGAACTAAGTAGACTTGAGTCCCTCACCCATCTATGCTCCTTGCCATATCCATGCCTGTAACTGGGCCAGGTGTCACCTGGAGCAAGAACTTGTACGGGCCTGTCCTGCCTATGGCATCACCTGCAGGGCCACCTCTGCTGCTGCCCGCTGTTGTTTCTTGATGAGGTCAAAAAGCCACGGACATGCACGGCCAGCGCTCAGCAGGACCCCAGCACTCTTGGCAGTGGTGACCTTCGCCTGCTGCATGGACTACCAGCGTGGAAGATGTTTGCCAACCCATTTACTGCAAGACTACCACTTCTGCAGAGCACAGCAAAACCCTGCCCTGGCACCAGGCACAGTGACTGGGTGTGCAGACAGGGAACTTCTTGACAGCCCGGGGCAGGCCAAAAATGAAGGCAATTGCACCCCTTGCTTGAAGGAGGTGCTCTCACCTTTGCTTCCCCATTGGATGCCTGTTCCCAGTAATGGGTATTCTGCATGGAGAAAAGCACAGTCTGTCCCTGTGAGACTCCTCAGCAAACTGTGGCATCACCTTGGGTAAATGAGTGCGCTGTCAGCAAGGGAGTGCACCGCTCTTGCCAACACACTGGACTTGCTCCATCAGTCTCCTAAGTGTTTCAAAATTATGCCTCTCATCCTGGTTTTGGAGCTGGAGAGAGTACCACAGGTACAGTCATGGGTCCCCGTCCCAAAGCGGAGACCCAGGGATGTCCTGGTCCCTGAGCTGCTGACGCAGCTTTTCTCACGTCTCCTGGGGAGGCTGGATTGGACACCAGGCAGGGACCTCACTGCAAGTGCAGGCGATGCCTCACCAGCAGCGTCCCACCAGAGGGGAGCCAGGAAATGCCTGTTTCCAAGTCAGGAGGCAGCTGAGAGAGGAGATGGCTGTAGAGCAAAGGCAGGTTCCAGTGCCTGCCGGCTCACCAGCCTCTCAGCGTGGCTGGCACACGCATTGCGTAATGAAATAGATGCTGTTCTCCTTCAGTTTCCTCCTTGCAATATGGCTTTAGTGATGGACTCGTAGTGTCTAAAAAGGGTGCCGACAAAAAAGCTGGTAAGCTGGGTTGTTTTGGTTTACGGTTGGTTGTTGGGGTTTTTTTGGTTTAGTTTGGTCTTCCATTTTTTACTGTCAGAACTCTGTAAAAAAACTAAAGGCAACTGCTAGATAGAAAACGCAGCACGAGGAGAAAGGTCGCTTGGAACCTCTCTGGTATGGCTATTAACCGTCAACCTGACACACCATTCGAAGGAAGAGATTTTCAAAGGCGTGAAGACGTCCTGTGGCTAGCAATAAAGTTGGGCTGGTGCCCCTTGAAAAATCTTGTCTCAGATTCTATCTGATCATTATTTCTAAGGTTACATTTATAAAAACAGCCACAATGCTCCTCTCTGTGATGTCTTCTGAGGACACCATCTTTTTCTCCTATACCCCAAAATTTTGTACCTAGGCACTGGGGGAATAAACCACCCTCAAAAACCAAAGACAGTCAAGCACTGGAAAAAACAGCATGGGGAAATGCTTGAGTGTCCACTATTAAAGGCTTTTAAGCCCTCAGGTATGTGATAAACATAGCTTAACCTCCCTTAGGGCAGAGAAACTCTCTAGCTGACATCTTCAAGTCCCTTTCTGGGTCCCAGGACTCTGTGCCAAATAAACACTGCCAAGATTTCATCCTGCCACAACCCAGGATGCGTTTAATATCCTGACTGGCTGCTCAGTTTTCTGCCTTGGCTTGCTCTTTGTCCAGGAACACACACAAGCTTTTCAGACATCCTGTTCAGAGTCAGCTTACATCTTCCTCACAAACCATCAAAAGCCTGTCTACCTTTTACCAAAAAAAAAAAAGTGGGGGGTGGGGTGGGTAACAAAGCAAGCAGAACGCAGACAAGTGTTCACCCTAACATTTCAAAAGCTGCCACGGAAAGCTTTCCTTCAGCCTTTTGTCACCTTGAAAAATGTTGACCCAACTATTGCCAAGTTGATAATGAGCAAGAAAACGCCACACTCGAATCACTGTGTCTTTTAAATATCCTCTGCTGGTTCTTGCCAATAGCTTGCACCGGTTGCACATTCAAAAGCACCTGTTTTTTTAAAATCTGCTACAAGTAGCCCAAAGGACTACCCAATTTACATGAAATTTGACTCTGCCTCATAGAAAAAGAGAAAAAAAGAAAACGTCAAGCTAGGAGCCTGGGCCATTTTAAACAAGAGACTCACAAACATCAAGATGAAACATCATTAGGAAATACCAACACTACTACGATGACGATTTGCGACGTTGCATTTTACGTAATACGATTGCCCAAAGCTGACCTCACACACTAAGCTCCTCTCAACTGGCTTACGGTGTGCCATTAATAGCAACGACGTAATAACAGCAACATTAATAGCAATGAAGCTACAAGGAATGAAAGGAATAAACAGCAGCAGTGGCAGCACCAGTCTGCAACACTCACCTACGGGTGGCCGTGGGAATCCATCTGTTCACCATTTCTGCAGTACACAGGTACTTTAACAGGTTGCTGACCCGTCCTCACCATAGAAATGCAAGCAGAAAATGCAGAGTCTAATTTACAGAGATGCTGGCCTTTCCTATTGTCTTGTCTGCACCCTGAATTATTCTCCCCCACCCCGCCCCTTCAAAAATTCCACATGGGTGTAAAAAGACCATCTAGTGACACATTTAATTATGAAAGTCTGCGGTATCCTTCCTGAATTCATGTTTCTTGATGAAATCAATGCCCAATAATATGAGGATAGAAATGTCTTCGCATCAAGAACAACACCATGTGCACAGGGCCTTTGAGACAATCACCACCAGAGTATTTCAAGGAGACAGCCGGAGATTACAACAGCAAGTATCCAGCGCTGTTGCGGTCTGCCTGATGTCGTTGTCCACAACAACTCAAAAAACGACAGTGTACTGCTTACCCCACACAAGCTCCGTCACGCAAAGCGCCTGGGACAGCTTTCCATCAGAGGCAAGCAAAAGACACAGGAATGAAAAGCAACATTTTACTGACTGACAAGACATGCAAAGCAACAGTCCTTACTCTGATACGCGACTCCCGCAGGTGCAACTCCTACTGCAGCTTTCTGCAGCGGGTGCTGAGGGCGTCTGTCCACACCTTTCCGCTGGCATCCCCATCTGACCATTCAGATGCAGTGGGGCTACTGCACTGCGCTTCCCGGTGGCCAGGGTGCTTCTTCCAGAGTGAAAGCAACCGTGCTTCACGTAAACATGGTCCTGATCCTGCAGGCTTCCCCGACGTGTACCCGTTGGCTCAGGCGAGGCTATATAGGCAAGGTAACCGGCATAGCTGATACTACATTTATTTGATCTGAAGGCTTCATCAGTAATTATGGCAAAAGAAAAGTTAATTTTTTTGGGACTCTGCTTTCCCCTCTAAGAAAAGAAATTTAGAAACGCGGCTAGAGTTTTTACTTTTGCACGTTAAGTCTTAGTACGAGTTAGTGTGAATATCGTAGGTCCAATATGTGGTGCTGAAGGGGATCTGGGTTTGTTTTTAAAAATAAGCACATGACTTCAAAGTACATTAGTTGCTGTAGCAAGCCACGCACTAAAAAACGAACCAGGCCAAGTCCTCATAAATTTTGAATCTATACTCAATAAACTGCGAATTTACTCTCAACAAACTGTTAGGAGAAGGAAACAATTTATCATATTTCAAAAGCCTGACAGGTTCCTGACACTGGCGCTTGCTTGGCCTTTCCTACAGAGCCAGAGGGGCCCAGGGAGCTAAGCTTTGCTGCTCTACCCACTTTGCTGGAGGATCCCACCTCCTTGCGCTTATTTTTTTTGCAGAAGCTGCGTTTGATGCACAGCCGCAGTTGGGGAAAATTGTTGTTAAAAATAACACTAATTGAAAAAATACTCTGTGGGTTTTTTATAGCTGTGCAGTAGCTTGGGATGGTGAGGGACATGGCCATCCTACTGAAAGCTGGTGGGATGATCTGCTACTGATGTCCATCAAGTTTTTAGCTGCCCGAGAAAAGACAACAGAGGAAAGGAAGGTGAGAAATTAGTAAGCGAAGCTTGACATTTTCAACTACCAGCAACATAAACAAAACCACACAGCAAAGAGATTTGTCTCTATCAAATATAAAGCATTTTCAGTTGGACAGTAATTTTGACAAGAACTAAAAACTCCAACCAGTTCTTATTTTTAAACAGCTCTTATGCCTCTTCTATCTTGGATTTCCAACGCCCGAGATTTACGGGATAGTGGTTTGACGCCGAAGGCAGCTGCACATTCCAGACATGCCACCACGTCCTCCCACAAGCACTGCCAAGTGTGACGGGTCATTGCTGCCAAGAGGCTCCCATCTGAGTGTGAGGCAACATGTGGCATCTCAAGAATGACATCCACCATTTTCTATTTATTTGAAGATTGTTATTTGAGACTTTAGTAACCAAAAATAGTAAAAAATTACGCATCTTGCAAAGCTCTTGGGAGTATTTTCTGAATGCCCCAAAATTTTTATTTAAAAATACACTTTTATCTCATTATTAAAGATGCTTTTAAATCCCTGCTGGCAACCCTTGGCTGTCAACATTCTGCCAAGATGGAACAGCACACATCTATTATTTTGTCCATTTTTTTTGTCCTAGTCGCAGATTAACAGACTCTGTAAAGATGAAACTACTGCTTTTATATTGACTCCTACTTATTTTGGTGTCTTCATGGTTCTCACACAAGAAACACGTATCATGAGTACAACTCTCACAAATTAGCAATTTCAGATGTATGCTATCTGTTTGAGAACGCTAACATCAGGATCCAGCCCTACAGATAATCTGGAGATTATTGTTCTTCTAACCACATGATGACCAAGGTATGTCAGGTACCTTTTATCATCACGTAGATAAAGAAATCTATAAAACATATATATACTTTCCTTTCCCTTGTTTATATAAAATCAAGTGCAGCATGCACGCTGTGTGAGTAGAGCAGCTGTCAGAGCCCATGGCAGCAAATGTTGTGTATTCCAGGGAAATTTTATATAAAAGTCATAAAAGACTGAATGGATCCTGCTGTTGTGTGTCTATCAATGCAAATGAGTAACACTCTGTTGTAAGGACTTTTTCTGAGCACCCTATACTTCTGCTGTTCCCAGTGTCTGGCCCAAGCGAAGCTGTCGGTGGCCTAAAGACAGACAGCATTTTCCTCGTGCGCTCCACCGCGCTGAGCGCAACGAAGTCCGTCCCAGTGACTGGCTCGGGCCTGCCAGTGCCGCCACCAGAAAACCCACATCCCATCCTCTGAAGTAGGCACTCGGCCACCTCCAGGACGCAAGCCTGGAGGACCTTGAGAACGGCTGGTTACCACTTCACTGCCTTGAATCTACAGTGGGGCTGCTGCCCGTGTCAGCGGACAAGACTATTGTACCAAGTATCACCACACTACAGCTGTAACGGATCTAGGCACCCGTGACCACCTTTAGAGCCAGGGAGAAGCTAAAAATGCCGAGTTGCAGAAAACCAATGAACAGTCAATGCTCAGCACAAGCAGCACTGCAATGGAGCCTTCCGCTGCAGCAACCCTCCAACACCCTCTGACAAGTGGGTGCTGACAACAACATGTTGGACTCAGTGAATCAAACAGGGCTTAAGTACAGTTGTCCTGATGTTTAAGCCATAGGCTCCTTTGGTTTCCCCTCATGCAATTTCCCCTCACAATTACACTGTAACCTGTCTCCTAGGTCTACCATCATACATCTTCTATGTCCTACATCTTATGAGATCTAGTATTTGCACACAGCATCCTTTAGCAGCCCTTCAGCCCTATGAAATTCCTCTGCTGGTGTGGATTTCTGCATGAGGTTTAAGTAGAGATTTAAGTAGTTACCTTCACTTTAAAAGATCCCAGAACTGAATTAGTTGTATTCTAAATATGTTACGCTACAGATAGTTACTAGCAAACATGTTTTGAAAAAACTTCTGTACCTTCCATTAGACAGTCACACAGCGAATGCTTCCCTCCATTACTTTCCAGGGTAAAAACTCTCCCTCCTGCCAGCCAAGCACAATGTATTTTCTTCAAACACAGCAGGAAGAATTTTCTTAAGCACAGATTAAAATGATGATGAACACTTGGTATTATTTATGATACACACACAGGGAAGCACTTGTCAGCAACGCTTACGCCACGTGTCAAATACATCTGTCATCTAGAAGTGAATGGGATGGCTTAGAACCACATCTCACCTCAAGTAGCTCACATATTACTTCTGGCTAAAATATTATTACAGTCACTAAAGCAAAACACGGCACCCAATCCAAGCCACAGGCTAGAACTGCATTTTTTCCTCTTATCTTTTTTAGCTTGGTTGGCACACCTCACTCTTGAAATTGGAACCTACTGAAGACAATGCAATAGTCCATCTGCTGTGACAGCAATTTCCCTACCACCTTACTTCCATTAAAAAACACCGCTCTTCAAAACAAAAGGTAACGCAGCTTTGTTGCTGTAACCTGTCAATCTGCACATAATTTACACAGCTGCTTGGACAGAAGAAGACACATTACGCTCTCAAACTACCACCTATTGAGACCTGGAAGTTCATGAATGCTCGACTTCACTGTCAAGTTCCCAGCTGGGTTTGTTTCATTCTGTTTTACAAAAATGTACCCAAGCAGCTGTGGGCACCAAGAGATCCCAGCTGAATGGACAAAGCTGCTGTGGCACCGGTACACTTTGCTTTCCTGAAGGGAAGAGTCTGGGAGGCCTGTGGTAAAAGAGCCTCCCTCTGACAGAGCCCTGCTTCACAACAAACACCAAAAGCAGGAGCCCCATAGAGGTTCATCCACAGGCAAGAATGGGTCTTTGACCAAGCCAGTGAGGTCCAAACCAGATGGAATGTCTCAGAATGTAACAGAGAACCATCTGTCTGTCAGAGGGAGACATGCAATGAATTTGCTTCAAATGACATCACCCTGACCTATGTCACTGGCAGTAGCGTGCCGTCACATTCAACCATCTGAATCAAAGTCACTAGTTCTGCAGGACTGAAAAGACACTAACTGAAGATCCCAGGTTTACCATAACAGGCATAGTTCAGAGCTAGTGCTACAGAAACACTGTGTGGCATTACAAAACCCACTATTACTGGACACTGACGCCAAGTATCTTAAATTACTGACAGATTGAGACTCTTTGACTTCCAAACTCTCCCTAACTCCTGAAAGATGACAAGTCATTTTAATAATACACAGTGATAAACAGCAGCATTTAGAGGGCCCCAGTCAGAACAGAAATCTTATTCTAAGGTTTGTATCTGGGATGCTAGACCTTGGAACTTTTGGGAACATGCTGCCGAGTCCCAAGACCTCCAGCAGCAATATAACTTTAAGAATCTCACTCATGAAAACATCCAGGAATCAAGATTTTTCACACTAGGAAAGTCTGAAATGAGATCATAACTCCAGGTGTTCACCACGTATTAAGGGAACCATACAGGCCTTGGAAGAAAGGAATTACCAGATTAATCTGACAGGAGCCTGATGGTCTCAGCGGGCCTCATACCTAACTTTAAGACGTACTCTGAACACTTCTTTTGGATCAGAAACATACCTCTCGAGCTCAATTCACCCCCCCTCCTTTTTTTTCCCCTTAAACTGGATGTTGTTTGATGGCAATACCAGCTTTCTCTTAGTGTGCAAACTAATAAATGTACCTGACGCTACCAATGTTACTTCTCCACATCCCAACACTAGGGTGAACAAATGCAATAAACAAAATGATACAGCAGATTAAAGCATCAGATGCTCGCATTCAGAAAATTACACCTTGGTGCCATGCCTGACATTCTGACACAACGCGTTTGATTTTTGGGTCTGTTACAACTAATTTCTCTTGTTGCATGGGTTGACAAATGGGCTGAAGTGCTGCTCCATGTGGAGTAAACTTTTTGTATCACTTTATATAGGCTGGATTTTCAACTGGAGTTTCACCTGGGGTTGAGACAGCTACATCTTGCGCTAGCTTACTTCTGCTGAAGGTCTAACGCTGTCTTCTCCCATCAGTAAGCAGTCAATGAAGCCTAGCTGAAATCTAGAGCACATTTTAAAATGAATTATATTAGAGCTCAATTTCTTACTGTTGCTGTGCCAAGAAAAGTCCACAAAAAGAAGCTGACACTGAGTAGATGGTAGGTGTTATATTTTGCAGATTTTATTTCTGAAAACAAAACAAAACAGAACTTTGCAGTAGATATAGGAACGTATCTTGTATCTAGTTACAAAGTGCTAGTGTCCTACTGAAGAACCAACAGCTTCACAAGCTGGTATATAGCACGGTTAGGGTATGCTTAAGTATGCTTTGTGTCTCAACGTTGTCACGCTGTAGGAAAAAAAAAAGTCTGTTGGAAAGCAGGGTTAGCTGCACATTAAAAACTCTGGGACAAACAATGAACAGGACCCAACAAATGGTATCAAGGAGAAAAGGTCAGAGCGTCTGGCAGAAGCACAGCTCTTGAGGAGGATGATGTCTTTCTGCCCTGTGTTTCTCCAAAAACATTAGTGGAAATTTACCTTACCCGACAGCTAAGAAAGTGCCAGTGTAATGCCATGCAACTGCAAGAAGCAATGCGAGTTGAGAGCTGGGTAACAAACGAGCTCTAGATGCACCGAGAGTTAGCTGAACTCAGCAGGTCTTTTGTTGGAAGAACAAAAGGAGAGCAGATGAGAAAAGATGACAGTTTGAGGAATGAAACGACTGTTTTAAGGTGATCTGGTAATAAAAAACCCCAACAGAATAGTGTCTTCAATGTCCCTGACTGGGCATACTATACTGAGAAAATACATATTTCTTAAGATTTCTTCCAGCTCACTGAATTGGAGCTTTTCTCCTCCTTCCCCAAGTATAACCTTTACGTGGCCTTTAACGCTGATGCTCTTCCATTCCCGGTGTTTCTTTGCAGACACACTGACGCATACCTCGTAAAGGCAGTGCAAGATTGCATACATTTCTTCTTCCCTGAGTAAATGGCACGTAGCTAAAAAAAGAAAAATAAAAAAATCCCAAACCTAAAGGCTTCCCTTCTGCTACTTTTGACTGAGAGACAGGAGTTCTGCTCTCATGTGAACAAATGGTGTCTACTGCCTTCATGAAGTCTGTACTTGGGACTTCTGTCATCAGAAAAATACACTGCCGTCAAGGAGGCTTCAGGCATCCAAGGACAGGAAAAGACATGATCCCCAACAGTCTAATTTTCAAGCCTCAAGAGGGTAAAATACACAGGCAGAACAGAATCCTGGTTTTAAGTAAGTGAGGACCTTTAAGTTTAAACATTGATGACAGTTGCTACTAATTTCTAAAAGAGAATCCATTTCGGAGTAAGTTCTCTTAGCGTCCGAAGACCAAAAGCATAGCAAGGGCTTCTTCACATGAGATGACTTCGTTTGTACTTGTGCAGATTGTACATGAGCTTCCCTATTGTGCAAAGAAGACGAAAATCCAGAAACACAAAGTGGATACCGGGAAAGCTCAGGAGAAAAGGCAAACTTTTCTCCCACAGTCTAACTGCACTGACTCCTGTCTTTCTCCGCCCCACAATCTCCAGCTTTATGCCGACATAAATCCACTGCATTCTGGGGCATTTGTACAGGTCTGTGGATCTTTCCAACAATGTCGGCAGCGCTGAACCAGGCTCAGAAGTTTTTAAAAGTTAAATGGAAGCTCCCATTATAGATAGTGTAAGCAAGAACAAAAGGACACAAGTTCTTTGCAGAACACGTGACATCTGTACAGTCATTGTGTAGAAGCTGAATGGATGATCTGACAGCAAACTACAGCTTACAGTTCTGAGGATCCATCTCTGGGTTTTGGCATCTTCCATTTTCAGGTGGAAAATGAGTTTGCTTATTTTAAGTATAAAGAAGCCAACAAATTCATACTGTAGCTAAAAATAAATTCTGCAAATACTACTTTAGTGTACGTCTAAGTTAGCAAACAACCATTTGATAGCAAAGCAGGTGAAGTATCAAAGAAGCTTCGTTTGAATAGTATTTATTTGCAATCATTAGCTTTAAATGGGAAACTGTTTACAGGCACACACTAGATAACCAAAATAGAATGAACATAAAGAAATATATTTGAAGGTCTTTATCAAATATTTCAAATATTTTATTAAATATTTTATTCAGTTTCATTATCACAGTTTAATGTACTTTAGCATGTTATACACATGACTTAACATGTGCACTTAAAAATATCAAATTAGAGGTTTTTGAAGAAAGCATGACATTCTAAAAATGTGCTTATCAACTTTTAACTACACATATCTAAGAAGGCAGTAGCTCTGTTATACCATTGATGGAGATGAACTATTGTAAGGCATGTTTACATCAAGCTTTGGAGAGAATAAAGCCAAACACTGGGTCAAAATTCAGTGGAATTTTGTGTGAGAACAGAAGTTGAAGGATTGGGCTCTAGGAAGAAAGATGATAGCAAATAAGTTGTGTTAAAACTGTCAACAGATACCGGTTATTAAAAGCAAGCACTGCTGAGAAAGAAGGTTTTTGTAGCATCCAGGTCAGCAGGATCTGTGATTCTTTTTCAGGTGTGATTTTTGAAAATCACACACCTTATGTTGCAATGTGAAGGAAAGAGACCGAAACCCAGCAAGAGTTGGAAAACTACCATCTGAGAAACCTCACGTTGTTTTATGACCTTACATGGGAACACTTTTGCACAGAGAACATGTTGCAAGTGACTGCAGGCCTCTGTGTGTGCGTGTGTACGCAAACGTATACACACGTGCAGACACACGCACATATACGCCTCTCTTGCTTTTGCCACCTTCAAAGCTCCAACCACTGATTCAGGTGTAGCAGTGTGTGTGAGAAAATAAGGTTTGAGTCGTAGGGCTGAAAAGAGTAGATCAGAACGTTACATTCGGAAGCTTGGTTAGTTAGCCTGTACAGGTGTAGTTTTTCCCAGTAGAGTTCAGTGTGGGTCTGCTGGTATGTGGTAACAGTCAGGACCCAGAAACTACAATACAACTCTTTGGAAGAACTCAATAAATGTTACGCTATTTGCAGTCACTTTTAAAATTCCATGTCAAGGAAGGCCCTAGGTCACAACGACGTGTCTCCCCCAGAAACATCACGCAAGCCCAGGCTTAACTCCAAGAACGTAGTGGTCCATAATCGGGGCTCCTGCACTGTCACAGTGCAAACAACAACGCCGCCCCTCGAGAAAGGATGGTTTTCAGCCTAAGCTTAGGTGTGTTGCTGAACAGAGATCTCACGTCAAGTCTTCCTAGATTTCTGCCTTAGAAGCATTAGTAGGGCAACATAAAATATACATCCATCTCATAAGCTTCTTCAAAGTCGTCAATTCAGTAAAAAATACTGAGTATATAAATGACTATAATAGTACTGAGGTGAGAGCACAAACCTCACTGTGCCTTTTTATTGGGGAAGAATTCAGAGGAGGAGGCAAGTTACTCTTTCACAGCCTAAACGCACTCGTTCACGGCGCTCAGTGTCCTGAAGTGCCTCAGCATCCTGGCAGCTCTAAGTGACAGTTCCACAATATTTACAAGGTAAAGAGAATGCCACAAGTATTAAAAAACATGGCGAAGATACCCAGGAGCTCTACAATCTATCCAAGCACAGCAAACAAACAAAGAATAATGCATGGTATACAACACACAAGTTGCACAGATACTGTTTCCTTGCGATGTCAGAATTACAAACGTAAACAAACTACAGAATCCGTTTCAAGAGCAGCATTTGGCTGACTGCATCGCCTCTGGCAACACCTGAAGTCCACCACCCTACCAGCACTGCTTTTTCTGCTGTTACAAAAACCAATCTCACTGAAGCAACTGTAGCCAGCGGGCCCACATCCTGCAACGCCAATGACTATGGCAGAGGTTAAAGTAAAAGGCTTCAGCAACACAGTTTGGCTACCACTGTATATTCAGCCTTTACCTCGTCGGCGCTACATAAACGTCACTCTCAGAAAGTGAAGCACACAGCGATATACAAATGGGATCAATGGCTGAAAAGATTACACGATCAAGCCTGAAAGCAAATGGAAGTCAATGAAAGTAGTCTTTTAGGAGAGGTAGCCATATTAGACTCAGCATTCAAAAAAAACCAAGGGAGTGCACTCAAAGGGTCAACATACGCTATAGCCTCTTGTAGACCCATCACGGTTTTGTTTCTTCTAACATTTTTTTTTTTTTTTTTGCCAAATGTCCACACCCAGGCGCACACGCACACACGCATACACACACACATATATATATATACATCTTTTTTTCCTAATTCCCCTTTGTTGCTATAACTTTGCCATACTGAGAACAAAGGCCAGCTTTCCTTTCACCTTCTCTTAGCTGTCCCATGTCTACAACTGTTGCCTTCCGTCTGTTCTGTACAGTAGCTAAACAGGCAATGGAAATGAAAACTGCTTCAATTTAATATCCTGTTCCAAAAGACAGCATCCAAACTATAAGGCATTCCCTCATTCTGATGTGAGTTAACAACTCTCTTGGGTTTCTACGTGATGCAAACTGCAGAGTGCTCTTCAGCTTTGTGCTACAAAGGCAGTTTTCACCCAAATAATAAAGACCAAAGCTGGAATTTAAACACTGCAAGTTCACACGCTTCTACCAGTCCCTTGTTCCTGTGCCCCTTTCCAACACGGCTCATCACTTAACTTCAAAAGTCACGCACCAATGCTATAAAATAGAAACCCAAACTACCAAGAAGTCTCTTACTCATGACTTTGGGATATTGTATTAGTATAAAAGAGCATTCAGTCATCTTAAATAAATATATTCTATTTCTGAAATCACAGCACATTCAAGGGGTAGTTACTGCCATAAGCAGAGCATTAAGTAACCTCCGTAGGTGTTTTTAAAATCATAGAATCGTTTAGGTTGATCTTTAGACCTTTAAGATCACTGAGTTCTGATTGATTTGGTCTAATATCTGGGAAATAACCTACTGTGGGGATAAGAATCTGCATCTCAAATGTTCTGCAGAACACTTTTCCCATACTTGTATACAGTACTAGAACAATTAAGAAGACATTACAGTAATTTTCTCCCAGCTGCTTAGATCTGTAGCTTCAGCTACGACAATGTATTTTGTATACCTCAAAAACTACATACGAAATATCAAAGATCACTAAATAAATAAAAGCCAAGAAAAACTGGGACAGTACTGCATTTTACACTTGAGACAAGATTCCCCCCTCCCATGGATAAGTCACAGAGGACGACTACGGTAAATGCTTTTCTTTTTTTTAAAGAAAGATTTATACACAGGTTCAGATCCAGAAAATAATGTGAAATGCATAAATATCGATAGCTTTAGCTAAGTTAAAATGGGTTCAGTAAAGTATGATACAACATATTCAGAATAAACAAAGCAGAAAAGCATCATATTTTGGTTTGCTTGAGATATACATAAGGTGCAACAATTTCTTCTCTAGAGGCATTTGTGGACAATGTGTTAACGGGTAACAGTGTTTGCTGGTATACTGAAGTACACACAAGAGCAATAAGATTTTCCAAAATGAAAGCAGCTGAAATTAATAAAAATTAAAACAAAACAAACAAGGAAAAAAACCCAACCCCAATACAGTAAGATATTGGTCTGAAAATTTTGTTGTGCTAACAGACTTTGTTACCTGAAAATACTGATACCCCTTCTAGTAGATTCAGGGAAAATTCTAGCTACTGAAATCAAGACATCACTCAGAGAACCAACAAAGGCAAATGCCTAGTGAACTATAAAGCTTTGCAGGATTTCTGCTACTCTCAGTGCCTAATCGCTTAAAAATTAAGCATATCTACAAAAAGGTTTATAAGTATCTGAAAACAGTCATATCCAGTAAACTGACCCAACCCTACCCCCTCTCTAAGGGAAAGTCAAGGAAAAGCAGATCAAGTAAGATATTAATTCATATAGAAAAAAGTAATTTTCTGTTTCTTTTAAAAAAGGTACCATTAATATACAGAAATATCTTCAGGAACAATATTGAAATTTAAATCGAGGAAGGATGGGGTGTTTTGACAAAAATATATCTACTCTAAAGGTTTCTAGAGAAATAAGTTAGTACCATTGTCAAGGTGAACGGCCTGCACTGTAACATATTTGGATTTCAGCTAATTATAAAGTGGTCCAAAACTCCCAACAACCACCTTGCTGTGACCCAGCAGTTCTAAGTGTTTTAAGTTTTTTCCTGTCTTGTTAAAATAACTTATAAAACTTTAATAAAATCTTATTAAAAATACTGCCATAGGCTGCAATGGCATTCTAGGGGCTCTTAGTCATATATTCACCTGAATTTCCAAAAAGCCTTTTCACTGATTCACTGGCTCATAAATTTTGTTGTTCTTTTGCTGTTGTTCCCTTCTTCCAACACATGCATCCTTGATAGTGCCGTTTCAGTGACGCTTGTCCAGCTACTTGTCTTTTGTCAGAACTTTAATCCTTTGTTACAACTCACGTGGTACGTTGTGTATTGTTTCCTGACACCGAACCAAAGACTTTCACTTAACTACAACAATGAAAGGCTAAATCTAGCAAGCATTAATAGACTTACTGTCCATATGGCTATTACATCAAATTAGTTACAAAATAACCCCAAAACACATTATCGATTCATCAAGTATAAATAAGAATGCCTGATAGAATGATGTAAACTCGCATCATTTAAAGACTTAATTCAAAGAACTTCAAACTCAATCTACTACTATCAAAAGTTCAGCCGGTATGACGAAGACTAATAGAAAATTATTGCTGGAGTCCAATTTGGTAAATTGTTGTGCTACAACGCAAAAAGTAGGGAAACATCTTGTGCTATAGAAGAAGTACCCTGTTGAATTTGTAGCTTTAGATCAATTACTAGTGATCGTTTTGCATCTATTGGTAGGAATCAATGCTTGGTTATACAATAGTGTAAGTCAAGATAGCAAAAAAAACAGGCCAAGTGATACACTTGGCCTGCTTTTGGGATGTGTTCATGAGAGCAAAACACAAAAATTCAACATAAGCAAAGACAGAAACTGGCAGATGGATCTGTTTGGTAGTCTGAATTCAGTCAAACGTTACTCTTCGGTTGTAGTTCATCTGTATACAACTCGCCACTCTACCAACACAAACTCTAATTGGCCCTTTATGCAAACTCTGAAGTTGATTTGGACTGTACATAGTAACTACAACAACGCCAGTGTCTGTAAAATGTAAAAAGTATGTATATTGGTGTGCACGTATATCGAAAAGTCACGGTTTTAGGTTTTTCAGAACGGTGAAATAATACTAAGGTCACTTTTGAAAAAACGCATTTGCAGTACTTTTTGTTTACAGGAAAGTTTCACCAAGTTGCTCAGATATCTATGCAAAAATAAAGGAACCCTCCAAGGCATGAAAGACAAGTCAATT
The DNA here is from genome assembly GCA_013396935.1 of Baryphthengus martii. Classification (NCBI taxonomy): domain Eukaryota; kingdom Metazoa; phylum Chordata; class Aves; order Coraciiformes; family Momotidae; genus Baryphthengus; species Baryphthengus martii. The sequence goes on from VWZK01006116.1 coordinate 101,201, forward strand.
ATCTGCAGTATTTTCTTTTCCATACATCACTCCTTTTACTAATGCACATCATCCTGGTTATTGAAAGCTAAATTAAAAAGAAACAAACCCAAACATAGCCTGTCAGAATTTTTCCCAGTAAACTCTACCACTCCGGTGGCAAATATAAAAGTGCAGAACATCTGGACCACATGGCTGCCCAAACACCGCTAACAATGGTACATCTGTCCAGGCTGCCTTGAGTTCTCTGGAACAGGTTTTAAATTCATTCTACAATATAAACGTAGGCATAACCTATTAATATAAACCATCTTAGAACTTAAATCTTCATGTACAAAAATGACTAAGAATATCTAATAATAACTAGTGCAGTGCGTCAGTGTTTTTTGTTGTTTTTTTTTTGTCCTTTTTTTTTTTTTATTTTATTTTCATTTAGAATAACTAGGTATTATACGAAACTAGTTGCCGTACTCTCTGGTTGGTAAAAGAGATGCTGTGTGAGCTAACAGTAAAGGCAGCCTTTTTCACACCAACCACCTATTTACTGTTTAAAAGCCTTCAATAGAAAGCAAGCTCTAGGAGCATTCCATTTCTGTTCGTTAATAGACAATTAATATCACCCTCCTACATACTGGGTTCCGATTTGAGGACCTGGCCCAAGTTGCTAACGCCTGGCTTCCAGTGAATTCTGGGCCACTCAGAGCAATAAGCACTTGTTTGCAGTCTATAGTTTCCATCATATGGACTGACTAGCTTCCCTTGGTAAAGACAAGGCTAGGATATTAGGTAAAGCACAATGTTTTACAATAAAGTGGAGCTTCACTGGTCAGCGCAGGAAATAAGCACTGGAGCCTGAGACATTTCATTTGGCTGTCCATCATGTGGGAGAGGTGTGGACCTCTGACTTCTGCAAAACAAGAAAAGAAAAGCCACCCATCATTATTTGGAGCATGGGAGGTGCATCTATCAGACCAGAAAGGATGGAAAGCAGCATGTGATATGGTTTAACATCCGACATTACAGCACTGTAGCTCCCTACTGCTACAGATGCCCACGTATCACTGTCACGGCTCTTTTTAGAGGTATTCCTGAAACAATAACACAACACCCCCGAGGACAATCTGCAACACAGTGCAGTTAGGAAAAACCAAGACGTGATGGTATTTGACTATACAAAATCACGGCTGAAGAGTAAGCTAAGAGCGTACAAGCGCTGTTACTCATATTGTAAGGGAGTGGCTTCAGCCCTCGGACGCAGAGAGCACAGCTCATGCGTGGTGAACAAAGGTAAATGCACAGAGGCATGTATCATGTTAATGTGAGTCAACAGCCAGTTTTTAAGCAATATGGAAATATACTCATCAGCAGAGTTGCACACTGGGATTACTCCAAGTTTCATGACTTTACACTTCATCAGCCCAGCTCAACATCTCTTTCACAACTCCAGCAGTGTTAATTTACAAATGATTCTCTGGCACAGGGCATCATAAAAATAAAGTGCACCAGAATGATGTGCTGGAAATCAACCATTGTAGCAGATGGACTTGGGAGAGCTCCTTTGCAGCTTGTCTTTTAAAATACATACACAAAGCATGTCACCGGCTGTTATCTAATCTCACAAGTCAGGCTGTATTTTTGTTACCGTATGTGTCACTTGCAGCAATAAAAATCTGGGGCCCACTTCTTATTTACACAAGGGCCACTTCACCTCACCTTGGCACAGCTAAGACCCCAGCAGAAACAGAGGTACCAACGTGCTTTGCACAACTAGAGTGCAATGAAGCGGCCTTGGCACTAAACCCAGCTCAAGTTCACAGCACTTAACCGGGGCATGCACAAGGTCAACAAAGCCACATAGAAGCCTTCACATGAAAACCACGCTGCTACTTCCAGACAAGCTCTAAATTACAGTTAAAAAGGAGTTTGGCTTCCATGGCTCTAGGCTCTTGAAATGATTTAATAATTGAAGTCAGACACTGAAGAAACACACCAAGCGAACCTCTAATGCGGTTGTTCTCATTTCCAGCAAATAAAGAAGCGAGTTGCAAAAGATAAACAAATTGTCGACAGAGTAGAAAATGGAGAAACATCTAGCTCACGAGATTTATGTTTCTGTTTTGACTTCCATTTGCCAAGTATGTGAGAGACATGCCTAAGTCTGTACTGGGAAAGAGTCCTCTCCTGTTGTCATTTCCCTCCCCTCTCCTCCACTCCTCCCTCCCCAAGCCCCACCCCCAAGGGGTGATCATAACTTGGAATTTGCAACGGTTGCTGGACATTTGTGTTTGGTGTTTTCAGGCACCACGGAAGGTGCTCTAGATGCATGATGCGATGATAAAAGGTGGGAGTAAGAAAGAAAGACCCAAACAGAATGTTACAGACCCAAACATTAGCTCACTTCAATAGGATCAAGAAGGAGGAGAACAACTCTGAGAGGAACAAAGAAGGAAAAAACACAGTGAAGCAAAGTCTATTGCTCTTGTGCAATTCTGGTCAGCATTAATGGAAATCAGTGAAACCACGAGGGTGTGAGTGAGAGTCGAGCTTAGCACAGCACTTCCCCTAGTCTCACTTTGTGGCTTCTGACTACAGAAGATGACAGAAACGAGTTCAGCCTTTTTCTGTCTTGATAGCAAGCACTTGTTTTGCAAAGCTGAGAGGAAAGGCCAGGCTGGCTGCAGTGTGAAAACACTTCTCACTCAAAATAATGTTGCATAAGCAAGACAACAGCTTCTGCAGAGAAGAGCTAGCATGCTGGCTTCACCTGACGTTCACTCTTGTGGGGCCCCTGTGCTTCTAAAAAGCCTTTCAATGTTTGATGCTCAGCCTTACACAGGACTGGGTGGGTCGATGGGGGCCACGAGATCAACTGTAAAGATCTCCAATAAGCTGCAGCATCAAGCAACAACAATGGATAATTAAGAGCCAAGGAAGCCTTGCTGTCATTGGTTTCTTCCCATCACAGCGCTAGCAAGCAGGATCTGACCATGCTGAACTGATCCAACAGCCTTAAGCAACTTGTGTCTTCTCCACCTCATCTGTATGGGCTGTCTACTCAGTAACAGAGGACCAACCCAAACTAAAGAGGCTATCCATCACCCAGAATTCTTCTGCCCCTTACCATTCTGCAAACGCTTTGCCTCCTACACAGCAAAGCATAGGAGGGAAAACAACATGTTAGATTCCTTCAGCCATGTTCAGCATAAAAGCTTGTGCTGAAGTTATATGAAATTCTATCCACAGTCTTAGGCTGCTGAAAAATGCAAATGAGCATGCACCAGCTACTTAAAGCTGCCATTTTCCGACAAATGTCATCTGATAATTAGAAACCAATGTCATCTGATAATTAGAAACCCTCAATCACTAGGATCTCAAGGAGCATGTGAACCTGTTTATATACAAGAACTGGTAGGCAAGTTTACCAAGGAGTATCATTTTGCTGACTCCTAAAACAGATCATATTGTCATTTAGATGAAGACTTAACACTGCTAAGCAAGTGGCATAAAACAGACATTCACAGAAAGCTATGGAAGAGGAAACACAGGCCAAGCGAAACAGTCTGCAATTCAAATGCTTTCTAAACAAGCTGACAGACATATACTACTCACTTAAGACAACAAAGAGAAAAGAAAACCATACCTGTGTACGTTTTCCATGGCTGCTACTTCTGCCAGAGCAGCTAAGCTAAAAAATGCAGACACTGCTGGCATATCTGATGTAATACTATGATTTTCTTCTGTCTCTGCATTTCTTGAGCATTCACTGTTGCAATCTGTTTCTGCACTTGGTGTTTTTTGAGGAGTACTTTGTGGCAGCTCTTTTGGCTTCTCCTCTGCAATAAAAGAAAGTAAAGCTTGCAAATCTAGCCCTTAAATTCACAGCAGCCCATCAATGTACTGACCAGTCTCGTGTTAACAGAATCTCTACCTTTAGGACTTAGATTTTGTGATCTGATTCATGCTGCAACCTCTTCTGATCGATCCAAGCTATTGTCAGAAGCACAGTACCAAGGTTTACGAAGCAGTTCAATGATTTTGCATTTAACTGAGTTAGATGTTTTAAGTCAGGCAAGAGAGTTCTTGTGTACTTTTTAGATACAGAAGTCCTGAAAGATTCTCTAAACTGTAGATGACTCCTGCAAGGACTGTGGTATTGACTGTCATACCATGGAATTAATTTTTACTTCTTATATCTAGGCGCAGTGTAATTTCTTTGCTGGACTGGAAATAAATTATGAAAAGTAATTGTTTTCCATTTCTCTCTTTATCAGCTCTCAGTTCTCAGAGAGAAATATCCAGGGACACAAGACAGATTTGGGCACTCAAACAACAAAAGCTAGCCATTATGGACTCTTGATTTCCCATTTGATTGATACCTGTATTTTAAAAAATGATCTTTCTAAGCAGGTACAAAACAAAGCTAAGTGAAAAATGCTCCCCTGACAGGTTACTCATGCTCCAAAACCTTCTCCGACCATTCGATTTTAACACAGTGTAAACTCCAATTTGCTTACCCAGTGTCCCTCCTGCTGGTGACACTCGACCATCTGCTGTTCGGACAAGATGTGTGATCTTAGTTTTCCTTGCTTTCCTTTTCTGGCTGCCAACTAAAGGCTCATGCATCATTGCTGGCTCTGGAGTGTTTAGGGTAGATACACAAATTTTATTCTTCCAGGCAGACTCACTGGAATTTCTGTCTTCTGAGAATATGGCTGAAAGAGGACAAAAATGCAGGTTTACACGTAGAATAATTCTGCTACTAGCTATGCTCTTTTACCATCTTGTATGTCTCTGCATAAAGCTTCCCTCACAGGTACTCATGGTGTAACTCATGCCAAGATATGATCTGAATGCTGCAGGTATTTGCAGGGGAATAGTAGTGTCAGCTCCTCAAGATTTCCCAGGGAGTTCAAGTTTCTAATATTTGCAAGGGCAACTGTGACACTGGCAGTAGCACTTTGGGGGAGGTAGAGTATCAGTCCACATAAAACACTCTGCAACAGAAGATGCCAGCAAGTAGCTAAGAGACGAAAATGTATTTAACAAACAGTAATGGTCCTCCTGTAAGCTTACAGACGGACTTCACAAGTAGAATTCTGCAATTCCTGGCTAAGCCCCAGTCTTTTCTCTCTAGTCACTCTACGTCGCCTCCTCTAAGCAGAGGGAAATGCTGCCTCATGCAAAACAACAAACCTTAAAAAACCCACCCAAAAGCAGCAAATACAAAAGCAGAATTGGATCACTGTTGAAGACAAGAATACTAAAAAAAAAAAGTAAGCACAGGATAAAATACTATGACAGAAATACTGCCTACACAAAGCCAGAGAGTGAGAAAGGAACAGTCTGAATCTTTATCAGCAGTGCCAGTGTTGGCATTTCAAAGTAGCCTTCTGCCTTGAACTGGAAGGAGAGCGTGGGTGCCATTAGCTGCCGTGGCCCTGCCACTGTCCCTGCAGCCCAGCCAGGCCAGGAGCATGGTGGGTGGCCCTGCTTGAGGCCGTGGGTCAGGCTGGGTCTGGCCTTGCGTCCCAGGCTGCCATTTCATGGGGCAGTGGAGGCTGATCTCATTGAAGACATATGGGGAAGGGGCGAGGCCAGGCTCCTAAGGACAGCAAGTGGGATGTGTTGTTGGGGCTGTCCCTCTATGGGGCTGAGCCCCTCATGCTGACCCACTACCATCCTTCCCTGGCCATCCTTCTTTCTCGGCTACCCCTCCAAACCCCCTCAAAATTTCCCTGCCTGCAGCCCCTTCAGCTGCCTGGCTTCTTGAGGGGGGTGTGGTGTTGATCTGCTTGAAGGTAGGGAGGCTCTACAGAGGGATCTGGACAGGCTGGATCAACGGGCAAAGGGCAATGGTGTGAGGTCCAACAAGGCCAAGTGCTGGGTCCTGTACTCAGGTCACAACAACCCCAGGCAACGCGACAGGCTTGGGAAAGAGTGGCTAGAAAAAGCTGCCCAGCAGATAAGGACCTGGGGGTGTTGGTCAACAGCCAGCTGAGTATGAGCCAGCAGTGTGCCCAGGAGGCCGAGAAGGCCAACAGCATCCTGGCTTGTATCAGAAATAGTGTGGCCAGCAGGAGATGTGGTAGATGTGGTTCTTAGTGACATGGTTTAGTGGTGGACTTGGCAGTGCTGGGTTAATGGTTGGACTTGATCTTAAAGGTATTTTCCAACCCAAATGATTCTACGATCACAAATTCTCATCTGACTAAATAGTCACTTTAATCTCATTCATGAAGAAACTGTTCAGACAGCAATCACAAAACGTATTTAAGCTTCCAAGTCTGAGACCAGTGTGTAAACATCAGTCATTTATAATTTCCACTGATTTAATAACCATATGGTATCAGCAGTATGGCTATCACTATATAGAGTCCATAAATACAATCTGGGACAGCTTTTTTACTGCTGTGATAAAAGTAGTATGAGATCTACCTCATCTATGAACACTACAAGCTAGGGTTAGAAAGAGACTACAGACAGTAAAGGGAATGTCCAAGCAATTTCTGACAGGTGCCTATTTAATCTGTTTTGAAATCAGAAGCACTCATGGCATCTGCATCAAGTCCTCAGGGCATTTCTTGCCAGTGCACTGCCATTCTGAGTGATGATGTAATACTTCCTAATGCCTGCATCTCATCTCCCCTGCTGCATTTTCAACTCATTATTTTCTGTATACCACATCTCTTTGCCATAGTTCTTTAAGTATTTCACAGCTGTTACTGTGTCTGCAGCTAGCTTTCTCTTCTCCACAGTTTCTTTCAATCTTTCATCCCATTTTAAAGATACGTGTTAAGACCCGTTTGTTCACTTTCTGGGTGGTAGATCCAGCAAAAAACTATACTCGCAAAATTCAAGCCAGAGTGCAAAACCCTGCTCTTTCAGGAGGGCTCAGCACTGAACAAGACCATCCTCCTACACAGAGACAGGTAGTGTCACACAGGAGCATCAAATCCCACAAACTGTGCACAACAGCCTAGCAGTCTGCATGGAGTTTGCCCCCTCTCATTTTAGAGTGTATTCACTGTTTATTGATTGTTTTGTAGACTTAATGAGTTTCCTATTCAGAGATATAGCTAATATCTCTTCTCTTTTGCTAGCTGCTTTAACCGTTAATTGTGCAAGGATGTGGACTGAGTGAAGAGAATAGCTGTAATGTTATCTTGTTAGCTGTCGCCCTTGACTCTTTTAAGTAGGAGGGGACCTTTTAATCTTTTATAGCATAATAATGCAATCAGATCTAGTACATATGTGTAAAAACATGTGGAAATACTCCAAACTTTTAATTTATGTTCTTAATTCACTTTCATACCTTCTCTTGTAAAACATTTTTCAACTTGTGCATGCTCTTTATTTTGAAAAAAGCCCCACAGTTTTCAAGTAGCTTTTCTCAGGGTTTAGCTAGAGCTGCTGAACTTTCCAGAGCAGAGCCGCACTGCAGAACTTATTTTTTGTAAAGAGAGCTAGAGAAATCACAACAAAAGATCCACCTTGTAACAGCCCAATTAAGTAGAAGTGCCAATGATTGTAAACGTGACTTTCAAGTAACTTAACTGGGCTAATAGTGAAATATTCAGATAAGCTTACTGCACTGAGACCAAAATCTTTATTGGCATCTATAATTAAACAGGCAGTTTTCCCTCTAGATTTCTTATTTGCAAATTCCTAAGTGTTGATTAGGTATTAACGCAATGGTCTGGTTGTAGTGCAACACTATTTGTTAATTCTGATTTGGGGATTTGCTCTAATTAGATAGTACTGTGGCAGTACTGTTTAATTTTAGTTTGATTGAGTTTGTAAGGGCTTTAATCTTAGTAATACAAGTTACTTTCTTTTTAACACTTAATAAATATATGAAAACATGATTTATACATGATAATAAACAACATACAACAGAAAGAAACCCCACTTGGTATGTTTTTAATTAGATGTGTTGCATATTGCAAGGTGTATCAGGTGACTAGAAATGAAGTTGGTTGGTCAATACAGTAGGCAATTCCATTTTACATTTGTTTTCTTCCTCATACAAGCTAAAGAAATGAAAGATAAGATAAAACTTTGAAAGGTAAAATAAAAAGGCTGTAGTTATTAAAGGCATTAAGGAGTATACAATATTTGACGTGTTTGACTAAGATATAGCAGGTGGTGTCTGACAAAGTTAGGATGCAGCAAGCACATTCCCTCTCTGTTTTAGGGTTTTTCAATACTTGAAATGAGACTTGAGAGTGCTCTGATTTTTTTTTTTCTTCTCCAGCTCTAAAGTAAGCTCTTTATCACTTCATCGTAACATTGCCACCATACAGTTTTGAAGGAAGGATGGATTAAAGGTGAACAGCGAATGAATGTTTTTTGTGTGGGCGTAGATGGTACGTGGGTGTTGAAGTGAAGAGCTTTCTTCTTCTCTAGCAGTCTTAGTGGACGCTGAGATAAGAAATCATTTCACTGACTTCTTTACAGATTATTATTCAGGCAGACATAAAACCTAACTTGGAGGAAATCACATAAAAGCTTCACTCACAAGACCCTTTGCACTTAATTCCAGAGGAGAAAGGAGTCCATGCTACAATCATCATATAGCTATGATAGGTGTTAATAGGGGGTCCTCCTGCACCTCCTTCCAGAGGGACAGCACCCCCACTGCTTCAATTGACAAAGGTACATCCGTATAGATGCTCCAAACCAGGACTTGGTTTTGCTGTGCAGAAAGGATACAGCTAAACAAGCTTAATTCCCTATATTTTTCTTTAATAATTTCTTTAATCTAATCAATTTAACCTGTACCAAAGTCTGGAGACTAACAAGCAGAGACTCACCAGCTGACAAAGCAGGAGATGGTCAAACCAGGTGTATGCAACAGCTGCTTGGATAGGAAGTTTGCTACATGAGCCTATGCTGACCCAGCCCTCTTCCAGCTTGGAGAGATGCTAAAGGCACAGAGCTGCTGGTTCCCTCTGGGCTGAGCCTCCACACAACAGAGCACTCTCAGCAGACAAAAAAAAAGAGGTCATTCTGCTAATTTCCTGCATTTCCTGTTCTTTCTCAAATCCATGCGCTAAGGCTGGACAGACTGATGTGCATGCGGGAGAGCTGATGGAGGATCAGTAGCAGGCAGTTAAGCTCTACCAGCCACGGGAGACTGGGCTCCTTCACACATCAGCTAGTGCTGAGACTGCTCTGTATCTCTGTGTTCATCTCCTCTTCTCTCTTGCTGGTGCAAAGGCCAGCACTGCACCTGGTTGTTACATAAACTGTGCGAGATACCCCACCACAGTTCACTAAATGCATCTGCAAGGAGTCAACGGTTGTGACTTACTCCTTGTTATTTCAACTACAGTTTACCACCAGAAAGCCTTGACAGTGTGGCAGAAAATAAATCTTTCAGCTGAGTAGTTTTCAACCTCCCCAGACAGGAATGGGTCCAGCTGTGCTTCTGTCAGCCTCCCTAAGGAAGTGATGTAGCTTTTAACATACTTGGTTGTATTACTGCGTGCTCTCTCCTAGGAGGAGGAGGGGCTGTGGCATGTCCACAAGTATTCTACAGGGCTGTATCTATCTCTATAACCTGCAAACTTGTGATATGGTGATCTGCACTCATGATGCTGTGTACAATGCAGTCACAAAATTCACATAGATACTCAAACTAGAGACAGACTCGGACAACGTGATCCAATCATGTCAAAATTTGCCTTTACTGCACTTATTTTTCTTCATTTGAAACACAGATGCACATAGGCACACAATTTTCAAAACATGAATCCAGCATGACCTCTGCTGACAGCAACCCTCCAAGTGTCTCCTCTCCAGCTATAAGAATATTCAAGCTCCTTCCTCCAGCAAAATTAACTCCATAAAACCAAACCCACACATTATAGACTTATGACTCACCACAAGTAAAGACTAACCACAAAAAAGGAGCTGAAATCCTTGTATATTTGAATTGACATGAAGATGCTGGGGTTCCCAGCTTGAATGCTGCAGAGTATGGGACAGTGGAGTCAAAAGAATTTAGGGCCACGCTGCCTAGGAGCTCATGGGAGGACGAAGTTACACAGGCAGTACACGATGGTGAGGCTGTAGAGCACTTACCTGCCAGTGCTGCACCCACACTGCACTTTGCAGACCAACACTCTCCTTTCAGTGTCATCACCTGGTACACTTAAGAGTAGGCAAGACCCCAGATTTTTTCCCCTTTGTAACTCGGAGAAAATGCCATTCCTCACCTAAATATGTATCGTCACTGTCTTTCCTTTGATGATTTCTACATGGGCTGTGTAACACTGCTAAATTCCTGGTGTCTTTGCTTCAGTCTTGGGAAGAACTGAGCAAACTGGCCCTACTCCAGCAAATGCACAGACACATCTTTAATGCTTAGACATGATGACATAATTCATATGCTTAACTTCCAAGAACATGCCTCTGTGGTGTGCTGGAATGAGGCCAGGGTTCTCAACACTTGCCAGGCTTGAATCTTTGATCATAGTGCACGCTTCACTTTGCATCAAAACAGGCTGGTTTCTTTTAATCAGATGAAGGTTTTGACATTTTGTTTAGCCACATTTTATATCTGCAGATTTTAAGACATTCATATTTTTTATTCTATCATGTATTAAACACTTTGTTTCTTTTCCCACAGGAGAAATTAAACAATTAATTTTCTTACTAAATTGTCTACACAGTCTATTAATAATTCAGGAACAAAAATCTGAGTGGCACTCAATGAAAGCTGTGTTAATGTATGATGCCTTTTTCACACCGGCATGGAAGTAAGATAGTTACTTCTCGCAAGCGACTCCCACAACATGTTTGTTGTACAAATACAATGAAACAGAGCAAGTAATTTCAAAATATTTGCACTGTTGAACACAGCAGAGCTGGCAGAGTCTACGTGAGAAAATAGAGGACAGAAAATGTATCTGGAAAGGAGAGGAAATTACAAGGCCAAGCCTTAGGGAAAGATAATAAGCATAAAGGTAGCTGGGCGTACTGGAGATGGGGGTAGTAATTTTGTTATCTTAGAGAGAGATATGGTTAGGGGGAAAAAAAAAGGAAGAAATTAATGGAGCTACCTAAGTGAGCAGAACCAGAGAGGCACTTCTACACTGCAGGGATGATGTGGGAGAAAACTTCACTGTGGAAGGGCTAAGAAACAGCCTGGGCATGACTTGGATAGTGTGGGCAACATTACTACGAAAGAAAAAAAAAAAGACAACAAAAACCCAAAACAGAAGGGCCTAGGGAAGCTGGCTAAGCTATTGTCCTGTACATAATGTACACCTCAAAATGGCCCTTGGATTTGCAAGTATGTAGGTATGCAGGACCACAATACTGTGACAAGAAAAAGACTTTGGAGAGCTACCAGCATGACAGCAGGCAAAGCAACTCCAGGGCATAAATAACCTGTCAAAGTTATCTTCAATCTGAGGCAAACAAAGCTGGTTAACATTTCTACAGTGGGAGGGTTGGATTAGGTTAGTATTTCTGAGATCTGGTGCAGAAACAGGCTCTTACACCTTGACCACCTGCAGTCTGCAAAGTTCTGGACAGCAGGAAATCACAGGGAGGGGAGATAGGGACATGGATAAATGCTCTAGCCAAGGGATAAATAATATGGTCTCTGATCTGGAAGGGATAGAGAAAAGAGCAATCAAAGCACTAAAGAGCTACGAGCTGTGTAACATAAAGAGTTCAGGGCTAAGTGCAGAATTACCGTTCTTTGCCAGCTCTGCTCCACGTTGTCTGAAGCAGGGAAACTGTAATTGTGGGACACGCTGATTAAAAACAAATCGGCATCATACTGGAATAAGGTAATATGATCAACTGGACCCAGGAGCTAATGGAATCAAGCAGACAGGGAAATAAGGGACCAAAGCAATCGAAGACTAGGAGAGTTGAGTAGCCTCTGCCTAGAAGCATTTTCACAAGACTGAATTGAGACAGAATGCGGCCCAAAACCTTAACTAAGTAATGCACCAGTACCTGTGTCCGGAACATTAAGCTTCTCCTTTCTGTGCTTACATTTGCTGACAATTTTGTGGAATAAGTTCTTTTTCTTAGACTGGAATGAACCTACAGACAACATTAATAATACATACTTTTAATTAGCAGTTTTAAAAAAAGAGTACAACAGTCACAGTACGTACTATACAACCTCCCCTTCCACTAATACAGGGTGCCACTTCTTGGGGAAGCACAGTACCTGGCCTTGGACCAGAATGGATTCTGGAAGCTTTCAGCAGGCTGTACTTCAACCCATCGGCTCCCCATGCTTAAGCATATATAAAGAATTTTGGACAATGATGACCTTAGGAAACCTTAGCCATACCATAAAACAAGGGGTTTGCTTGCTTGTTTAAAGGTACGCTCTCTTTTACACGTGTACTCTCGGTTTGGCTGGAATGAAGCAACTTTTCCTTACAGCAGCCTGGATGGTGCTGTTTTGTAGGCTGGTGACCAAACCAGTGTTGGTAGCCCATCAATGTTTCAGTTACTGCTGAGCAGTGTTTACAGCACATCAGGATTTCTCTTTCTCACACTGCCATCCCACCAAGTAGGGTGAGGGTACGCAGGAAGTTGAGAGGAGACACAGCTGGGACACTTGAGACACACTGACCAGGACGTATATAATATGGTATATAATATACCATATTTATGTCATGCTCAGCAGTAAAACTGCAGGGAGAGTTTTCTTCTAAAATAGTCATTGCTCAGCGATTGGTTGTGCATCAGTTTGTTAGTGGTGAGTGCTGGCTTTTACATCACTCGTTTCCCCCTTCCTCCTCTTTGCTTATGAAACTGTCTTTATATTGACCAATCAGGGCTTTTTTCCCTTGCTTTTGCCCTTCCAATTCTCTCCCCCATCCCACTGGCAAAGTGAGCGAGCAACAGGCTGGGGGTTTAACCTACCAGCCAGGGCTAACCTACCACAGCATGCAGGAGTTACCTTTGCCCTTCTGATGACCAGAAATGAGTTTATACTAAGTGCAGAAATAAAAGCTCCCAGGAGAGAAAGGTGAGGTTATGCCCAGCTCATGGTATCACTCCTACTTTTATAACAGAGTCTTCACTAGTGACTTCAGACCACCAAGAATGTCACTAGTGTCAAGAAGCTACCCTTTGTCTCATTAATGGACTAAACAATGATAGAACAGCAACATAAGACATAACAGACCAAAGATGTGATAGATGCATAATCTCTACACTGCAAAGCCATTTCTATGCAGTCACTTTTCAGAAACTGCACTTTACAATCTAATTTAAAGACAAACCAGACAAGCAAGTCTTCAGGCTAGCTCAGAACAGACTGCCCCCAACAGAAGCAAGATGCACTGCAGGTGACAAGATGGCTCACGGCCTAACAGGAGGGTGTCCTTCCCATCTGCAGCTGACTTGGGACAGGATTCTACCCACCGCAAACACACAGCTATGACCATGTAGTAACACATGATCAAGGTAAGCTTACATCATGTATCTGCTATTTACCATCACTGAATCTCCATATGCAAGGAAAGGAGGAGAAAAGGGTGTAGCATCTAGAAGAAGGATATAATCTCGTAAGGGGAAAACCATTCTTAAACACTAGGCTGCTTGAATAATATTGAAAATTACTGAAGAAAGCTAAAAACCAGCCAGAAACAGATGTAGAAACCTTAAAATGTTGTACTGTTGGTTTTATGGCTCTCTGCTTCTTGGTTTCTTTTACTACTGAAGATACCAAGGCTTTGGGGAAAGAGTAACAATCTCCCCGAAATCTGTAAGCCAAACAACAAGCCAAATAAAGCCCAGACGAGACACCATCCGAACAGCTTCAGTAGAACTTCTATAGAAAATACCACAAAGTTCAAAGAGGAGGCCACATTCACTCAAAGTGATTCAAGTGTTGTTCTGCAAACCTTACAATAGCTTCCTGACTATCAGAATTGGATAAGCAGTCTGGTGTCAGTGCAATAAATATGTGAAACAATGAATGAAAAAGCTCAGGCAGGTTGAGTGAAAAAGTTGAGCTTTTCTAAAGACTAAGGTCAAAACACTTCATCCACATCAAGAGAGACAAGTCTTCCCATAACAGTTCCACAAGAAGACAGACGTACATTAACAAGATGATTCTTACCACATTTTTATTACTTATTCTTTTTTAAATTATAAGATTTGTGGGTTTTTTTGCAGGTGCTCAGAGAAAGCAACACTTTACACAGTATCACAGAAATCTCAATTTCTACAGCTCAGCCTGTGACACGTAGACCGCTTCAATCAGTATTGTAGACTGTCAACTCTAAGCAGAATAACTGAGATGAAAAACTCACAAAAAGATGAAAATCACTGCATGAAGAAGGAAAACCATGTCTTTTCATCTCTTTTCTACCATCCAAGGCATCTTTGTCATAAGCTTGTATCTGTGACACGTAGGTACCTCCAAAGCACTTGCCACTTGAATGTAAAATTTTGCTCCCAAATGGAAAAATCATAGAACCGCTTGAGTTGGAAGGGACCTTAAAGATCATCTAGTTCCAAGCCCCCTGCCATGGGCAGACACCTCCCCCTACACCAGGTTGCTCAGAGCCTCATCCAGCCTGGTCTTAAAACACTTCCAGGGATGAGGTGCCCACAACTTCTCTGGGCAACCTATTCCTATGTCTCATCACCCTCACAGTAAAGAACCTCTTCCTAATGTCTAATCCAAATCTACTCTGCTCTAGTATAAGACCATTGCCCGTTGTCCTATCACCACATGCCCTTATAAAAAGTGTCCTTATCAAAAGTCTCTCCCCAGCTCTCCTGTGAGCTTCCTTCAGGTACTGGAACAAATCCAAGGACATTGACTTTAGTGGAGTCAAAAGAGAAGCTGCCTTTTCATAAGGAAACTTCCAATCTCCTTACCTTTTACCTTTTACTCCTTGTGAGACAGTGCCCACTGACACTTGAGTACCCTTTGGCAATGAATGCAGTGAAAGAAAAGATGGGTTAATAGCTAAGTAGGTCAACATGTCATACTCAGACCTGAGAATATAACTGTCTCCATAAGAAACTTCATCCACACTCCCAGCCTGAACTACTTAGAATGAACTAGCTCACTGTTCTTGGGTGAAAAATCAAATTGCAATCACTCTCACACTTACACATAAAATTTTGTCTAGTAATTACTGAATAGACTACCTGGTGGTTCTTCAAAAGCTGACACATCCATCCTGCCTTTAGATTAAGGCCTAAGCCAACGAACTGCCAAATGCAGGATCTTTGCATGGCATATTAAGGTATGAAGAACAGAGGTTTGTTTTTTTTTAACAGCAGTTAACTGAACTAAACCAATATGGAGAAGGTAAAACATCCTGGACTTGAGAGGCCATCTGCATGTAGGAAAGGCTGAACAAGGGGGCATTCCTGAGATCATGTGCTGGTTTTGGCTGGGATAGAGTTAGTATCTCTGTTCAGGCTCTCACTAGCAGGTGGCCCAGGGGCACATCTTAGGCATGCAGGAGTTTACAGGATGGTTGGCTGGGCTACACCTGTTTCATGGGGACAGTAGGCAAGTACTCCGAGACTTTAAACAAATGCTCCTTGTCAACGTTCAATCCAGAGAAAAGTCCATGATGGAAAAAACCCTAACTAACCTAAAAGGCTTGCTGTTAGGCAGTGGACCCTCGATGAGATTCCTATGGAAAGCTGAAAAAAAAAAATGGCTTGTAATGTTAGCTTACTTGCTATTATTATACACCCATCTGCAAGTGTAAAGTATGTCCTTTCTTCTGCTCATTGTTCTCTATTGGAAATATTCTACGTGGCTCTTCCTTTCCTCAGCATTTCAGCAGTTGCTGCTGGATTTAACCACCTGCTAATCCTGCTTGTCCATTGTGCTCACTGAGGGCAGTAGGGATTTCCTCCTCACTACAGCAGCTGCTCGAGGAAGCAGCAGGCAAGAAAACGAACCCGCCACACATAATAACCCATAAATTGCATTTTGGGGCACACACTCCCTCTGCTCTTACAAAAACCCCTATTTTAAATGGCCTGATCAAATACAGAATACTTCAACATGATGGTAACAAAACCAGGACAAAGGGATTTGTCTGTACACTTCTGCATCTCTCGGGAGGAAGATGCTGTATTTTTAGGTCACGCTCTTTGGAGCACTATGGCATGTGATCTCCAGGCATTTGAATGCTTTGAACCGAGCCAAAAAAACCCCCAAGCTAAAACCGAGAGGAATGCCACACAGAAGCATCCGCTTTAAGCTGATGCTTTATTTCTAGTCCTAGAGGCCACAGCCAAAAAAAAGAAATATACAAAAAAATGTAGACACTCCCTTTCCCAAATAAAAGCACACTATGCATGTCTTCCCTTACCTTCCCCAAATGAAAGCTTTAGTGAAGTGCTTAGTGTATAAGTGAGCATTTCTTCACAGCACAAGGCAGAAATAATGACTATGCCTGTTGCTCATTTTTGCATACAAGCAGATTAGTGACTCACTGCAGACTGCTGACTTTTGTGTGGTGGGATGTTTTGGCACATATGCCATTGGAAAGAAGGAAAAAAAAAAAAAAAAAAGAAGAAATCAGTCACAACTCCAGCAAATGCTGGAGCAGGCCATCTGCACAGATTCAGCGTAGCTGTATTTCTCAGCCATTTTGTGACATTATTATTGTATGTGAATAGTCCTGGTTCGAATTGCTCAAGGTAAAATTTGCCAAAGCATTATGGCTATTCAATCCTGTCCCCACTGAAGAAAGACCCCAGTGGGAGCAGAGTTTGGACGATTTGGAAAGCTTTGGGGAAAAAAACCAAACTGCTCTAACTTAAGAAAGTGCAATTTTTTCCTTATACATGTGGATTTGAAACAGCTTACATATTACAGGGGTTTTGGGTTGTTTTTATACGAAAAGGACTGGCTGAAGTGAGGACTGGGCAATGGAAGGAATCAATGTGCACTGACCCGCTCATTTTCTGCTTATGAGTAGGAATACATCCTGATGATCCTGGCTGTTTGGGTTAGGTAGCAGATCAGGCTTCTTGTAGGTATAGGTTAATGACATTTGACAGAAAATCAATTTGGCACTATTTACTCCAAAATAAAACATATTAAGGCATACAGCCTTAGCTGGGGGTGGAGAGAGGAGGAAACACCCCAAAACCAACAAGCAAAAACATTCCTCCGTTTTTATTTACCTAACGTCCTGGGGAAGTTTTAGTGTGCAGCACTCCAACCTGTTTTCCAAATTTTAAATATAATTTGGTAGGCACTTGATCTGTGGACCGCAAAAATGACGTACTTATCTGAGAACTGAGAATTCCTGGGAAGCCTGATTCTGCACATGGTCATTCAGAAAAATCAGGGAATGATTTTAAAGAGTGTTTACTAAACCTAACCCTAGTGATTATTGTCTGTTGTCTGGAAATACCCAGATGCCCCAACCACTAGTAAGCGCTATTTGTGCTGGACATCTCCTCTAACTACCTTACAGACAAGAGACAACTCCAATAAAGCACAAAGCAGCAGAAACAACTCTACACAACGTGGTAATGCAGAGCACAACACAGCAAAGTTAGGGCCTCCTACATCACAACAGTCACACTCATAAGACTATACTGACCGTTCACAGGTCACTCTCATCACATTGTAAGAATATGAGGTCACTCTGCTCAATTCTGATCGTGTAAAAAACCCACAGTAATTCAGAAACAACAAACCCATTCTGAACTAAGCTCAATCATTTTGCACAACATGGCATTTTCACTGCCTGCAATATATGCAGGAGCCTGTACGCTTAACACCTCTGGAGGTCAGTATTCTCCAACTGTCTTCGGACTCGTCACAGTTCACAGACAAGCCAACAGCATGATGAGGCTGAATGGTCTGTCAGTAAACCACAAATTAAACTGAGGATTCAGCTTAATAGATGTCTGGCTCAGCTGGAACAATTTCCCTACTAAGCTAGTAAGCTCGCTTGTATGCAGTTTGGTTCAGGTCATTTCAAATGCACAACCTGTATCCTAATTTTAAGCATCCTAACAAAATAAACCAAGTTCAAATCAACTCATTGCCAAGGAAAATGTACTTTTTAGCAATTTTTCCCTTCCAAAAGAAAAATGCTTTGTCAGAAAGCTATTCAGCTACCTCTTGAGAGCTGAACTTCACTCTCCAGGGAGCAGGAATGACTGACACAAGCTGACAGCTTGCCCAGCTAACTTGAGTGAATTCAACATTCAACTGAAATTAGGAGCAGATACCACTAGCTCCGCCTGGATTCAGTTTGGGGCTGCAGTTAGATGTTCACTACAGAAACAGCAGTGTCACTATCAGATATTCCTGCCCTGGAGCTGCTTGTTGCAACCCCACAGTTCAGTTGGTGGAAAAGTTCATGTGACTGTTTACCATCTGCTGCAGTGCAAAGTCAGCTGGCTTAGTTTAAAGAGCCCTTATTGTCAGCTAGAGGCAAATGCTCCGTAGCCTCTTCCGTAGGGCTGTGCCAAAACCACTTATATCAGGCTTGTAACCTGCCTGCAGACATGTTTCTGACCATCCCTTGAGCCATGGCCGAATACATTCCAAAGCTTTTTAAGCGATGCAAACAAGGATGAAAGTTAAGCTCTCGCCTATGAACCAAGCCAAAACCAGAATGCAGTTCTGGGCTGCCTGCCTGAGGTAGCATTCCAGTGTGCCATTCCCAAACAATGTAGGGCCTGCAAAAGTTTCAGACATGCGAACAGGTGAACAGGTAAATACTGCAGCAAGAAATCCAAGGAGCTGCTGTTACAACTTCAACTGCCAGATCTCAGTACATAAGGAGATCTTGTTCCCAACAGATGTTGCTTAAGTAACCACTCTATTATCATATTGTAAAGCAATTCATTCGTGCTCATTGAAGAAGTTGCCACCTACATACCATAAAAAAAAAAAAAGGCGTTTGAAGTCAGAACTCACTTCATTTTAGCAAAAGTCTAATTTTGCAAAAGTGACTGTTCCACATCCAATTACTTAAATACAAAAATCAATACTGAAATTGGCATGCACTAGAAAAGAACAGCTGCTCAATCCTGCACACTGTAATGTGATTATTTGTGAAGCATTCAAAAGGCATAGATCTGATCTGGGGTCACCTGTCTAAACTAGCTGTATTAAATCTGAAAACCTGTCAGTCAGTGGAACTACCGCAGTCGCAGAAAAGGAAAGAGGCTTCACATTGTGAACTGTGTATAACAAGGATTCTTTTAAGCATCTGTTTGTCTTGTAGAATTACTGGTATATCATTCCTTCGTTTTGTGATGCTTCTGTACTGCAGCTACACATCAGTATTTCTGCTGTTGTCTGTAAGTAGTTTTCCCTACCATATCCTCATTTCTCTACCACCTCTGTGTCACAGGTTGTCTGTAAATAACCCAGCCAGATGTATCATGAATTTCTCCCTCCAGGAGCCTCAGCAACAGAGCTGGGTATGGAATTGTTTCTCCTGTCCTCTAACCATTTTTTATCGTGTCAAGACATTTTCTCTCCAAACATAATGATGATGGATTTCTTTTTTTTTTTTTTTTTTTTTTTTGTTAAATCATCAAGATTTTAACTCTCTTAAGTGTTTCATTCAGACATCTCTGGTAAATCTTATGTTTTAATTTATAGGATCTAAAATTACAGTGAATTGCTAACTGGCATAAAACTACATTTTGAAAAATGTCAAAATGTAACCTTTTGATCATCTGCCATTTTCCCCTCCATTTCCTCCTGTGAAAACTTGTCAAATTCACTTATGTCACAAATATTCATATTTTTCATAGACTTGCTTTCTATGAGGAATATATTTCATGTACAAATTCTAACCAGTTCTACTCAGCATGAAAACCAGGAGTCAAGAGTACAGCCTGAAAAATAACCCAGGTGAGAACCAACTAACTTCAGTACTAGGAAAAAGTTTTCTTTGACTTCACACTTTTCACATATAACAGCAAAGTAAGAATATATAAATTTATGAGCTGTTTGTAGCATTGCTGATGCTTAAGAATGTATTTCACGTGGTCATTTACCTTTGTTGGATTTTGGTTGTTCAGATGAGCCGCTTCCAACCTTTCTCTTTTTCCTTGGAACAGCTGAATTTTTCCTGTCAAAGGTAATAGGACTGTATTGAGGGAGGCTGTTGAATTTCTTTTCAAATTCTTCTTCCAACTTTGCTAAGCTAAAGGGGAAACAAAACCAATCAAATTAAATGTAACTCTGTTTCTGCAGAAAAAAGAATGTATCGTTTAGGAGCATGTGTGTGCAAATACACACCTATCTACATAGAGGGGGGAAGAGATAGGCACACACACACTGTAAACATTAAATAAAGATACATTAATCCAGCTTTGGGATGAGAGTGCACACTCCAGCTTCTGCATTTGTGAATCAGTACAAACTGATTACATTAGTTGCATATATTAAAATGAGAAAAAAAAATAAAATCAGTGTCATACTGGTGACATTTAGCTCTGTTTGCCGCACAGATTTATACAGGAGATTTGTTTGTTCTGTGCAGGGAATGAAAAACAGACAATAAAATCAATAAACAAAAAACCCGATAAAATAACTCCACATAAAAGTCCTTATACCAAAATGAAAACAACAATTCAAACCAGAATAAAAATGTCAAACTATTCAATCTTCTCGGTATATACTAAAACCTGATGCTCTGGGGTGGGAATTAGCTTTTTAT
The DNA here is from genome assembly GCA_013396935.1 of Baryphthengus martii. Lineage (NCBI taxonomy): Eukaryota > Metazoa > Chordata > Aves > Coraciiformes > Momotidae > Baryphthengus > Baryphthengus martii. The sequence continues at coordinate 121,852 of VWZK01006116.1, forward strand.
TTGTTCTGGCGGGATTATATTTTGGATTACGTATTTCTCCCCTCATATTCTATTTGTTGCGAGATGAAAAATGCTTTCATGAAATCCAACATCCCTCATACTTCAGAACCACCCTAATGACTGTAACTAGATTACCTACAACACAAGAAATCCACAGACATGGTATTGTTGTTCCTAACGGCCAGATGAAAACCAATCACTCGAACAGGACGGTATGGCATGGCGTTTCTGCCTGTACTGACTACATGGCTTACAGAAGCACTCTTTCCCAGCAAAGTTTTGCAGTCAGGGGGGAGCACGGGAAGGAATCGTGTTTTAATAAAAGGCCAACGCGCACAGCTAGGCTGATTATAAATAGCACTGCCAGTGACAGGGGAACAATGACATCCACTCCTCGTCTTTATTTCTGCTCCATACAGAAAACCTGAACTTGACAAAAGTTGGTGTGACTGTTGGAGGGACGGCCCTCACACACTGTACGCTTGGAAATATCACAAGAAACATGGCATTTCTCTCTGCTCTCTGAAGCAGCACTTCAAACAAACTGCATTCCGGAAGCTCTGGTATACAGAATGATACTTCATTTTATCTCTGTAAACATTACTTCTTTTGATAAGCAATTTGCCATCTTAAAATACAGCCTTGGCTTTTGGCAGACTGTTTGCATGGTGGGGTTGGTTGGGTTGGTTTGGGTTTGCATGTGTGACGTTTTTGTTTTGTTTTTAAATCACAAATAACTGACATGAGCGGTGCTCGGTACTGCTACCTTTCTTTTCTACATGGACGTTCCCTGTCAACCACAAAACAACCCAAATTTCTGCTCTGACAGCTGTCATGCAATTCCACCCTCTGCCCCAGCTTCAGTCCCACTGCTTGTTGACACCTACTTCATCTTCTGCCCCAAGGGCACGAGGGGCTGCAGCTCTAATTAGGAAGGCCCAACCCTGAAAGCAGACAACCTGCCATCCTGACTAGCGATTTATACAGCCTGTGTGACATGGAGGCAGTGGAGAGCACTGCTATCACTATGCCAGTGATTAATTATTTAAAAAAAAACCCACCATAAATCATTCACATTGTTATGAATTTTCAGAGCATCTCACAGCCTGGTTAGACATGCGTAGCTGAGCTGAGGTCTTCATGCCATACAGCCTAGTCCTGCCAGGAGATACGTGCAAGCAGAGCACTGCTCAGCAAAGGAGTGGGCTGCGTATGGACAAAGCACACCTGACAGGGACCATCGGGGAAGCGTGGACAGCTACTGATGGAGAAGGTAAGAGGAAACTGGATGAAAGACATAATTCCACACACATGCACACAAAATGAGGGCAAGGTGATGCTGAAGGGAGCAAAAAGAATTAAAAGGAGCAGGTAGAGGTAAAACCAGCTCTTCGAGTAGCCAGAAGATCGGGTAAAGCAACGAACAGGGATAATGGATACCTTCTCCAGCACTTACGCTTCACAGATTACCAATTCTGCCTTTGCAGAGTTCACTAAACAATATTCATTAATGACAGGACTGAATTAAGAACCAAGACTGGCAAGCATGTATTTTCCCCATCCAGCCAGCTAATGATGGAAGAACAGTATTTGTCAAATGAATTAATTATTTACACAGTTTTCCTAGCTACTTTGAATAAATCATTTGTAACCACAGGGTTTTTTTTTTGGCTAGGAGATGCATTCAGTTTTCAAATCATTAGATGTGAAAAGTTTTCAAACTTCCAATTTAAATTTATAGAGTACTCACAAAACTTATATACAACGCACTGAAGCACAAGAAGAGTCCCATTAATTTTTATTAACTATTCCAAGCAAACAAGACTTGGAGATTTTAACCAATGTAATACTTTAATGTGAAATTTAGCTGCAGCTCACTTTACACCAGACTAGGTTACAAAAAAACGGCTACCGCAAGCCTGCACAAAAGAAACTACTTATAATTTTAAGCACAAAGTGTGGAAAAACTACTCCTTTTAAATTCATTTTCACCCTCTGAATTCAGATAATTGGAAGTCTTCAAGAATTTGCAAATAAGCATTAATAGCTAAGCAGATTTAACAACTGTGCCTGCAGCTAAATAAATCTGTAATACTCTGACAAAAATTGTTATTCGTATACTAGGAAAGTAATTCGGTGTAGCCTTGCTAAATTTTAACGCGTTTGTAACCATTAATTATTCTTCTGATACATTTTATTTCTTCACTGTGTACATGAACAGTTTAAATATTTTGTCTTTACAGTGGAAAAAATGATGTATTTATCACAATTACTCGCCAATATTAGAACATGGTTTATTCTTCCTCTGTAAGCAATGTCTCCAAGCGGGCAAACAGATCTCTTCTTTCTACTCTAATTCTGTGTATGATGATTGAATACCTACACTGAAGTTTAAATACTGCTTGCAAATACAGTACTGAGAATACAAGTAACGCTTTTCACCAACTCTTGAGCAGGTAAATATTGCATGGGTGTTTTTCAGAAGTGAGCAAATAATGTCATTCAAGTGTGTTTACAGTAGGGTAAACCAGGAACGATCTCAAAGGAATTATTTTGGCATATAAACAGCGGGTTATCTAGAGCATGACTCAGCGCAGTGGGGTTGGTGGTTTTCAGGATTTCTGCCTAATTGTAATGATTTGGGTGTTGGATGCAGTTCACTTCACTGCAACGAGGAAGACCCACTCTTAAGTCACCAGGCTGCCCTTAACTAAAACTTCAAACAGTGTTAAGTTGCAACTTACCCGAAAACAAATTCTTCCTTTGGCTTAGGCTTTTTCAGTTTTTTGTTCCCACTTGTCCCACTTTGGGAAAAAGCCCAGTTTTCTTCATTCCAGCATCCTTCATGATCTGAGGAGTTGCCTTTTCCTGAGCTTCTTTTTCCTGGGATGAAGGCAGAAAATTGTTTCTCATCTTTAGAAAAATGTGGCAAAATGAAGCGGGCTCAGAAGGAACTTACGTACCCATTCAGCACTGCAACTTACGGTGCTTGACCTTCTTGAAGGGGTTATAAAAACATTATTTTAAACTGCATAATGAACATATTGGCAAGTATCTCCTCCCCTACTCCATTTTTTATACTACCTCTATAGTCAGAATCTCTCAAGGTAGGAAGGAGGAGAAAGAGATGATTAGATTTACAGTAATAAACTTTCCTGATTATACACATCTTTTTCTTTTCGGACTGTTCTATTTACACATACAAACCTACTAAACAGGAAAACATATCTCAAGACATATCACTGAAAGCTTCCAGAAATTATCTCAAATTTATCCTTCCACAAGGTGAAGGGTTCCTGCTCACCACCTACAGCAAAACTAACCACCTGAGCAAAAACCACAACACATGTTGTTTGCACTTGTAGAACTGAGAACTGTGCTCATAACCACAAGAATTAATTATACAGCAACGAGCTAATTGTTCAGGCTTACATACAACACAAGTCCTGCAGACATCCATCAGCAGGCTGACAAATTAACCAACAAAGCCTTTGGTCAAAAAGCTAAATCTCAGCTCAGGAAAGACAAAGGTAGAGTTTATGAGGTAAGTAGGAGCGCAGATGGGCAGGACTCCAGAAGACCTGTCCTGGACCATGGAGTCCGCTCCCTCCACCCACCCCCAGCATCTCAGGTGACCAGACACAGCTTTTCCATCACACACTGTTCCAACTCCAGCTTAAACATACACTTGTGCTCTTCCTCCCACTCCAGGCAGGCTTTTGTAGTTCATGCTGTAAATAAAACACTCAAAGCCACCCACCTCTGTCCACGTTAGCGCGCAGAGATGTGAGCATGCCCTCTGACACCAGAGTTTTATAAAGAGCACCTTTGCAAGATCTCTCCGATTTCCTGGAGCCACAGGTTTCTATCTTTTTAACACAGTCACTGTCCTCAGTTTTGACCTGTTCTGGTAAGCTCTGGGGAACCACCTCCTCTGTTGGGGTCAGTGGTTCCACTTTAATGTTATCAGAAGCCTCACACGGTACTTCCTTGCTGGCTGCAATACTAAGGAAATCAGGAGGCTTTGATTCTTTGGTGGTCTCCGCAGGTTTCTCCTTTGATGTTTTCTTCTCTTTCGATTTCACTTTTTTCTTTGGTGATTTTGTATCCAACACGTTTCCCTTCACATTTGAGACAGGGCGAGGTTTTTTGCGGGGAGTTTCCGCAAGTCTCTCGGCACCCCAGTCCCCCTTTGCAACAGCTTCAATCGTGTACATTACACTTTCAATGTCTGACTCAGAGGACTGCCTCTTTTTACAGGGTTTCTTGGGGGTGGATTTTTCATTTGTGTGCCGGTCCAACTTGTTCTTTTTCTTTTTCTTCTTTATCTTTTCTGGCTTTAGCCCGAGGATATTCATGTCAGCAATTGAAAGCTCTGGCGAATAGCACATGTGATCCTTTGTGTTATCATTTCTCTCAAAAGGACTGTTCTCCATTGCAAGACTAGTAAAATCTCTGCATTTTGTAGCTTCTGCTTCCTCAGGTTTTGTCTCATCCTGGTTTTGGACTTTCTCTATTTCTGATTGTTCTACTTTTCCTATACAGGAGTCTTTTACTGTTGTTTTTTCCAGTTCTTGTACTTCCATATTCTCTGGAACATCCCCCCTCGCATCCTCCGGTGCTTCCACTTTTGTTCTTCCAGGTTCTTTGACTTTTACGCCTTCTGAAGCAAGGCACATCTAAAAAGAGTTTAAAAACAGTTCCATGATACAAACATCAACAGTTAACATTACTTACCTATGTTAACGGGAACATTACACAGGGATTTTCTTTGGCATCTTAGTTGAGGAAAGCAAACTATGCTAAAGGCAAGTAAAGAAAACCGCGCTAAAGCCCAACTGAAACTCATGTGATGTGATGATGGCTAAGTGCTAGAATAAGGCTTTTCGGTTCTACTGCTCTAATATAAAAAGACTCCAGCTGATCTCAGTGGTGTTTCCATGTTCCTTTAAAGGCCTTTTACATAACCTGGAAACCCAGTGCTAGATCGATTTTCAGAATACTCATGGGAACAATATACTATCTCCCACTACTGCCACTAACAAGTTACTTGAAATCTCACATCCATACCCCCTTCTGCTCCCCAAAGTCCCTATGGACAATTCTTTCCTCCATTTTCCAAATGGTCCTCAAGGAGGGGGTGGGGGAAAAGAAAAAATCTCGATAATCAAGATGCTTTCCTTCACTTGAATGTGCAAAATAATTTGGAAGGTGGTAAAAAACCCTTCCAAACCTTTCTTCTCATGTCACAGACTTATTTTGCAAAGAACTGCAAAGTAACAGCAGTTGCCATGGTTTTCTCCTCCTGCAGATAACATTAATGGAAACCAAAACGCTCATACTGTCTGAGACACAGCAATATTCAAGAAAAAAAAGAGCTGTAAAAAAGGTTCTCAAACTGCCATACTCCTGTAGCACTGACTGTGGAGATCCTCTCGGTTTCGGATCACCAGTAAGCTATGGTGACACTGCTACAGAGTGCAGTCCTTCACAACACCAAGCAGTTGCACTTGGGAAGACATGCTTTCTTCTTACTACCCCAAGCTGAATTCCCAGTGCTAACAGCCACCTGGGGCAAACCCAGATGAAAGAAACTTGCTTTCAACCAGACATCCCACAGCTCAGCCCACGTGCCAGGTGGTCAGTACAGATGTACTCTCCAGGTTATTGGGTTCACTTTAGGCCAATTTTAGATTTCACAAATCAGCAAGGTATTTTTTCCTTGCAAACTAAAAATATGTCTTATTCCAATGCTAGAATGCTATGTAGTACATTTCCAAAATTCTTGCTGCACAAGGTAGAATATTCTGATGTGGTTCAGGGCAAGCTAGGCTGAGCACTGGAAACACTGGAGCTTGGGCAGGACAGTGTGTATTAGGAAGCAGGGCAAATTATGCAGAGGAAGACCCCACAACTGTGCTGAGGTGGGTTCTTGGTACCAAGGTACTTCTGTGACTTTTTTACTGCACTGCAATATAAACACAGCCTGTGATTTTCAAAAGCTAAAAATCAATCTTCAAAATGCAACTCATTGGATAATAATAACATCTCGTCAACTCAACACACACCCCTCACCAATGGATTTTTTTTTTGCCTTTATACCTCTGCTTCTTCTGCAGTAGCCAATAGTACAGAAGGTTTATAGGTGTGGCTACAAAAAAAAAAGTGATTTCCATTTTTTGAGCTCTACATAACCTTACAATTCACAGTTTTTAAGATTGGGAAAGCTTAAAAAAACCCCAAACCTTTGAAACAAAAGAAATACAACATTTCAGTAAGAGGCCATTGGTTTTAACTGTTCCCAGAAGGAGGATCTACTGAGATCATTAAGCAGAGTTTCTACAGAAATTATTGATCTGTTTATTTCCCACTTAAAAAAACCCAAACAAAAAAACCCAATGAAAGCCAAAAATGAATTAAAGCAACTCATGACCTTACTGTGAATCTGTAATGGCAATGCCCTAATCTGAGTAACAGATTAATCCAGCCCACTCTCCCAACACCTTGCGCCCCCAGCCATATCAAACAGTCAGAATTCCAAACCCGAAAACAAGGAATTGAAGCAATTTCAATAGTGATTGGAAAGTCTCTTTCCAAGGCGTAGTACTCCTTCTCAGCTGCAGCACAGACTTTTAGAAACCTCTAAACTGATGTCTAGTCTGGGGAAATCTTGACTTGTAGAACCCAAGCCATGATAATTTCTGCTTCTATAAGCAAGAGTGTAATTTTAACTGTAGCGCTGTTTTGCCTTCCAGACTTCGGCAATCAACATCATTAACTTCTCTGCCCCATTGCACCTGTAGTAATTAGTTGTCAGTGTTTTAATATTACCTCTGCCAGCTGAAATAATGCTGATGTTCCACACTGCTTCGTTAAATCAGAAGGACCTGAACGGGACGTACTTGAAGAAATCTAAAGAAAAACAGATGGGGAGAAAAAAACAAACAAACAAACAAAACAACATTCTTTTACCAGCACAATTGTTGTATGTTTACTATATAGCTTTTGAATGGATTGTTTCCTCTCTCTTTCCTAAGATTGGTTCCTAAGATTATGTACTGAAAGAGAAGTGCAGACCTGTGCATGCTGTTGCAAATAAAACTCTGCTCCACCACTGCTCCGGTGGACAATACCAATGGACACCAAGAGGTATCTGCAGATTTGGAGATCTTGTCAGGACTCCTTTTGAGGAGTATGAAGAACTGAATTACATGCTCTCCAACAAAGGAACAGACTCCAGTAGCCAAGCACCAACCCAAACTAGCATGCAATCCAGCAGGTACTTTTTTGGAAGACTGAGCTGGACATTCGATTGCAAAATCATTTCATTCTCATAGCTTCTGTCAGGTTATAGCACTGCTTGTTGGTGTCTCATAGGACTCATATAAAAGAGATGCTATGAAACCAAAGTGAAGTAGGAGCCCTCAAGACTTTGGTAACCTTGACTACTCCTCAGGGTATGAGAGGTCGTCTGGCCAGAGTGTTTTTCCTGTACCAGACTGTGACCCTCTACAATACATTAGACTGTTATGTATTAGTTTCGAGCTGGGTGTGAAGAAATTATCTTTTTTTTCTAAACAAATCAGAAGCATCAATCTCGGGATTGACCATTAGTATGAAGATGAAAATTTTCTATTTTTAAGGACATATCCCAGAATCTCTGATCAGGCTTGCAGGTTTCTTACACTCAGAGGTGGAGTTCTAGAGACTGGGGAACCAAAGTGTTCATAACCTTTCAGCTTCCCCTATCCCTCCAAACTCTAAGTTTTCACTGCTGTCAATCAACACGGGCCCACAAAATCGATTTTGCAGAAATCAACCCATCATTGTCATAAAGGAAATAAACAAGACTTTAACACTGCTATCTCCGTGTCTCCTGGAAGCTGCAGCTCCTCACAGCATCTCCCAGGCTCCGAGCGTTACAGCTCAATTCTTCGAACATCGCTTACAGCCAAGTGTTGCTAGTGCTGCTAGCGCTCTGTGGCAGAAGTGGCCTCCTTGTCTTGCGGAGGTGACGCACACCCCCACCACTGCCTCCTTTCACCCTCACGCCTCCGCACGGAAGGCTAAAGACAAAGCCTGCATTTATGCACAGCGAGAGACTCGGCGGAGCCGACTGGCAACAGCCTCCCAGGCATCAGGCTGCGGAGCGGCTGCTCCAACCATTTTCAGAAACTCAGAAATTCTCAGAATTTTTTTAGAAGATAATTTAACCCACTTCTGATTTTATTTTATCACCATCTGTGAAACATCGAAAAGGAACGCATAGGGAAGTGGGGTGGTGCGGAAAGAAGGTAAAAAAGTGGTTAATCCATATAGCAGAGACACAAAGGAGGAGCAGAGCAGTATGATGTGCTGAAGCAGAGGGGCTCCCACGTGCCAGACCCCTGTCGTGCCAGCAGCATGGAGACAGCGGTCCTGTCCACCCAGTGTACAGCATCTGTGGTTTGGAGTTACAGCAACATGGCACAGGCGTCTGCAAAGTGAACTTGCAAACCTCAGACACCCTTCAGGTGATAATGAACACAGTTTATCTGGAATGTTCCATACCAAGTCCTGAACTGTTGTCTGAAAACTCAGGCTAAATTGTGATGGATAAATTTTATTTATCCATTACAATCCAACTTTATACAGAGATCAAACTGGGAAAAACCCAAACTAGATCAATAGCACTGATGTCCTACAAGAGCTAGGGTCAAGGAGGATGTGCTTAGCACATCTGCCATGCTTTTCTCAGTTTGAGTTAGAGTCTTTAACATCCATTTTGTATATTAAATTAGGCTTGTAGGAATCCACTTGAGCAATCGCCGAGAGACAGATCACAGGAAACTGTCCAATGTGCAAATGCCATGGTGTCACATATAGCTTCACTTTTTCTGCCAAATGCAGTACAAACTCTGCGCTCCTGTAGTCAAGCACACGTCCTTCCACCAAATTAGAGTTTCACAAGCTTCACAGTCACGTCACAACTTTTAATGCTGAGTTCCAAAAGTCAGGCTACACTCAGCAACAGTGTTAGTCCAAAACAGGACTACTCAAAGCCTGCTGCTCTCCTGCAAGAAGGCAGCTCAAAAATTTCTTGTGTCCCTGACTACACAGTACCTGCCTTTCTGCTGTCCCAGGACCGCAACAGGCAAATGCCCTTGTGGATCACTGATCACAGTTAGGTGTAATCACACTTGCATAGGCACTGCTGACAACATAGCGCACAAACTCACAAACTCTACTACTGCCAGGGACTGTCTGTAAGGTTAGGCAGGTTTTCTTCAACTCGTATACGTTCCTGTAAAGTCCGATAGTAGCATTACTATCCATAGAACAAGGCATGAAATACTTTTATTTCCGTGCTTCTGATCTCTGACATTTTTCCCCTGACAGGGACTAACCTTACCAGCAAGAATGTATGGCTGGATGCTACTAGACGGAATCCAGAAAACCGTATTCTTCATTGAAATAGAACATGATTTGGAAAAAAAACGCCACCATCAACAAAAACAACAACAAAAATAACCCAACAAAAAAAAAAACTCAGAAAACAAAAAACAAAGTAAAAATCCAAACCCAAAAACCCGACTGAGTCAAAAAAAAAGTGCACAAATAAGGTGCTAGCGTTCTCCCTTATTTACCTGGAATACAGCATGTATCTTTATCTTTCAATCACCAAAAAGAATGGTAATTGCACACCAAGCCTCAAAGGCTTTTTGAGTCAATCATCCATATCAAAGAGGAGACCTCAACACGGTTATATTGAAGACTCTCAGATAATCTCCAGGACTTTTGGGAAATCTAATCTAGTATTCTTGGTTACTGCTGACACTTGTTAATTACAGAACTTAATACTCTGCGTAAACTTCCAACTCTTCATACAAACTCTGATAATCTCAAAGCCCTTTTCTTTTCTTATTCCTGGTCCCCAGTTCAGCAATGCACCTTCCAGTCCTCATAACTAAAGCTTTACTTTTTGAATCTTGGTATCCAGCTCCTGTTGTGTCTTGTCTTTGCCATTGCTCAGAGCATTGCTTTTATTACAGTTATAAGGCTAATTTTTCTAAAAAGAAGGTTAATTTTTTGCCACTGCCCAATTCTCTTGTTATTCCATTACTTAGTAATTTACGCTTTTAGAAATACCAAAACTGATACTAGAGCAAACCTTACACAATTCATACATTTTTTGGGGGAAAAGATACATACATTTTTCCCATTGTGACACTAATGAGTATAACTTTACCTCTGCCAACTGGAAGAGTGCCGACTTCCCACAGAGCTTTACTGGCTCAGGACTTGACAACTGGGAAGTATGTGATGAGATCTAGGTTTTAAATGAACAGAGGAGAAAATATTTCAGTGGCACATAAGAAAGATAGAGAGGAAGGGAGAAAAAGAATGAAAAAGTTAAGGAGTTAGTTGAATCAGTTAATTTTAGATGTTTCTAGCAGAAGGCCCTACTTCAGATAGGCAATCCCATCCAAGAAAGACTCAACAGGCATTTAGAAGTGGGATACAAGCAAATACAGAATTTCTTTATTAGATTAGACTTAAGGGTTCTCTTCTACGTCTAGCTAATATTCTATCATGCTGTTGCGCGTTTTACATAACTAAGTGAACAAGACATACCTATTGCTTAAAAACATGAACTGTGGTGGTCAAGGTTCAATAAAATTCTCCCAGAAAGCCTGGGCAGTGTATTTCCCACTTGGTTAGTTACAGAGGAGGACCATTTCTTCTTGCAGGCACTGCTTGTTTCACTTTCTTTAGTTAGAAAAGAGAAATAAGACCTTACATCTGGAGATCAAACCTAGTTGTCTAATTAGATGTTGGTGTGCCAGCACCAGCACTAATAAATTACTACCACCACACTTCAGGGAATTCTTTTACAGCCAAATTTTTTCTGACCTGCTTCCAAGTGCAGCATTATGAGTTCACCAAAACGAGAATTAATCACCATTTCTCATACTGGATATTTTTTTGGCGTGGCATGACATGGTAGTATTTGATCTGGAAACCTTGAAAAGCCCTAAGATTACAGGCAAGATCACCAGTGTTTCTGTGGTCTTGTATCTATCTTGTTATAAAAATCACACTTATGACTATGATCTTTCAGATGCAAAAATGAGCTTAGCATTTATCTTTGAAGAGTTTATTTTTCAGTTGTCAAGGAGGTTCATCACATGGACCTCCCCTCCCTGCACCTCCCCAAATAATCCAGGACATCCATTTTACTGCAAGCTATTTAAAATACGGCAAATAATACTTAAATGTGCATTAATAATAATTTTTAAACTAAAATAATTCAAAATCCTAGTTTTGCTTTGAGACAGTTTCGTGAACCTGCTTAGGACCACACTGGAGTAAATGATCTTTTACACTGCACTGTGCAGGAAGAGGGCCTCAACTTTTTATCTTTCTACTGTAATGAATTCTTAGCTCTTAATGATTTTTTTTTTCCAGTGTAGTCTGAATGACAGAAAAGGTCCAGAAAAACACTTATAGACTGAAGCATAATCTGCGAGCATGCAGGCATATCTTGCCTCCTGATGACGCATCATGTGAGGAAAGAGTAAAGAATTTCATTTTGACAAGACTAAGGGTGCTCCTGACACAACACAAGCAAGATCCCTGTAGTACTAACAGAAAGAGAGGAAACCAACATTTCACTTCAGCAAAATAATTCTCTTCCTAGTCAAGAAAACAAACTGCAAGAGACATAAACATAGAACTCATTCTGCTGAAGCTGCTGGTCAAACATCAGAAGTAAGAGGGTAGTTGATCAATCAGCTCTCAGTGAGATTATAGATCTCATTCTCGGTCTTACCACCACCTTCCAGTTTTAAGCAGAATAATCAGAACCTGCAGCACTATAACCACAAACAGTCCCTTCTTATGTAGAGGTTTAACCTGGGGATCATTAGGATCAAGTTCTTATCTTTGATTACAAAGCCAGTCAGCATCGTAGCTACTATATTACATTCTAGTTTGCATAAGCAGCATGTGCCATGGTACTGCTTTTTCATTTCCTTCCTAAAATAGGCATTTCACTTCAACACAGATATTTAATAATTTCAGTAGATAGGCAAACAGCAAATATATTTGTTTATTTCAGACAATGGCTTTACCTGGGAAGACGGCAGCTTTACCTAATGAAGGCTGGAAGAGAAAATACCACCTAACTGTCACACTTCCAATTTCAAGGCATTGTGCCCAAAAGTTTTGGACTCAAACCGTCTGTTCAGCACAGAAGTAAACAGAGAGGGTTGCCTGCAAGCTCGCTCAAAGTGAGTACGTGAGAATGCAACAGAGACAAAAATGATCCTCAGGCACGCATTTCTCTCAAGTGACAGAAATCTGCTGGCAAAGAAAATTCCACCTTGCTGCATGCTGCACATGATTAGGTTGGGTTTTTTTATTAAATCACTTAGAGAAGAAACTTCAGGAGAGCAGCTGAAAGTGAAGAATTTGGAGGTTTTGGCTTCACATTGTTTTTAAGATGATTACACCAGCAATTTTATTGCTTCCACTCCCCGGAAGCATTTTCTTTGTTTAATAACGGATGAGAGTTTAGCTAAGTAAATCTAAGAGGTACTCTTGTTTCTTCCCAATGAAGCAGTCGTCACCATCTGTTCACATGTGCCAAACGCACATCCAGTAAGACCAAGAGAGCAAAGGCTCCCATCTGCTCTAGTTCCCTCACATGGCAAGGAAGATGACAGCAACTAGCCCATGTGAGCAGACAGCTTGCAAACAGCCACCACGCTAAGGGAACACAGCCCACTCTCAGAAATGCACTGGCCTATATAATGGCTTTCCATAAAGGTGCAAATGAGAAAGACAAAGTAGGAACAAGCATTTGCAAGAACAGAGCAGAATGAGAAAGCCAAGAGCGTAACTTGGCAACACACTCTGATTTTCAAAAACCTCTTATGAGGACATCACATCATCTTCAAAGATCTTCGAGGTGCTTGCCTGTGCACCCGCAGGACCCAAAGAAGTCTCACTCCCAGGGTTTTCATCATCTGTTGTGGGAAGTCACTGGGCAGGCCTCATTAGCCATATCCTCAACAGCTTTAATTGACGACTATAGCACTTGGGACAGACAACCAGATGAAAGGCTAACTGAGGCTGTAACGATGAAAAGAAATCCCATGCTACGTCTACATATAACAAGCTGTTTCTGAGTGACAAGGTACTTGTACTTCTAGGGTAGAGGTGTCCATTTTAAATGACAAATCTATTCAATAGGATCACTGGCTTCATAAAGAGGCACTCTTACTCACCCTGCTGCAAAGGTGGCAAGGAGAAAAGGAACATATGAACAACTCTGCCAGAATCAAAACTGAGCTGGGACGGCTGCCAAAAGTCTCCAAGCACATCCAACCAGACCACGCTTCACATTTCTCCACAGGTCTACATGGCTACTGGCTAAATAACTAGTTTCTCTTCCTTTTTTTCTTCTTTTGTAGTACTGTACATTGCTGACAGCAGCCTACTGCAAATCGCTTACCATAATTTAAGCTTACTAAATGGAGTAATGCGTTCATATAGACAGGACCCAGTAAGAAGTGGCACAGTAAGGAATGGGATGTTTGCCAAACTTGACAAAGACACCCTGTGCAAATGAAAAGCTCTTATATTTGAAAGAGTACAAGTAGCTTTAATAGCGGGGCAGGGGAGAAAGCTTAAAGAGGTTCCACAGCATGCTCAATACTTTCCCCCGGAACAATCTAAAAGAAATTAGGATGTAATCTTAAAAAAAAACCAAAAAAAAACCAACAAAAAAAGCCATTTCTCTATTGCTGTAGATAAAACATGGTTAGTCGTTGCCATTAAGGTTTCACAACAACAGTGTAACTCAGGAAGTATAACTATGGCCAATGAGGGTTTTTTTCTGTGTTTTTTTTGTTTGTTTTGTTGTTGGGTTCTTTTTCTTTATCACATGTCTATCCCTTATTTCCAGACACTGAAAAAACAATCAAAAAAGTAAAACTCCCTCGAGACCGCACATACATTTTAGTATTTTTATAAGAAAAAGAGATTGAAGACTGACTTTAAAACTGTTCTCTGTTTTTAATTAACTTTCCAAGCACCTCTTCTACCTAACGTTTGATGATTCATACGTGCGTATTCCAGTGTGCCAAATAAGCTGGCTCAGCCTTGCAGTATGCAACTCAATACACTGTCACATCCGTATGACAATTTCCAGGTTTGTCATTTTGTTGTTTCTTCAATTAGGAGAGGAAATGACTTTAGGTTCTGTGACATTTTGATTGTATGGCTAAATCAGGTTTTACATGACGATTTGAAGATGCCATACTAAAGGCAATTCATGCCTTGTGCAACTCTGCAGGTATCTAAAATTGCTATTTAATTAAAATGCAGGATGGATAAGATCTTTTAAACTAAGTTAGCAGACTCGCTCATGCAATATTTTGCAATAAAATTCACAAAAAATGTTGTCCAGTTGATACCTTTTATTTGCTAGGTTGGCTTTAGCACGTCTTCATCTTGCCCAATTCCACTAATTTTCTCAAAAGAACTTTCTGAATTAACGTGTAACTTTAAAAAAAGGTGGCGTATATGAAAATATCCTCTTGATTAGAGATATTGACTCTATTGTATCTTTTATAGAGGTGTTTGTAGTCAGGTATTTTACGACACCTGAATCAGTAAATTGTTTTTTCATAACTAGGCCTCCTAAGAAATACATCAAGGCCCACCCTACCCAAGCTAAAACCACACAGCACACAATAGCTCAGCATTTAACAGAAAGACGCACGTTGTATGTAGTCAAACTTCTGTAAGCACACGGAATAACAAGCAGGGTTATCTTTTCACCCCTTTATGTTCCTTCACAACAGCACCAGCTCCAATCCCAGACTTTTCAGACACACGCTCTATATACCTTTAGTATAACTGATTCTGCAAGCAGTACCAGACTCCCCCAAATGGGCAAGAAGAGTATAAGTGTGGAAAGTCAATTCATAAAGGGACATTAAACACATGCGAGAAGAAATTCTTAAAAGCAATCTTTCAAAACTCCAAATCTTCAACACATGGAGGACGAAGGACAGCTTATGTACTTATGGGTAATTTACAGACATTATAAGTCACCACCTGACAATGCTGTTACATATCATTGTAGCTGTTGTGATAAGCTTCCTTTGACCTGCAAGGTTATTTTTCAAAGGATTCTTGCCTCGAGGGCAGCTGCCATTTTGCACTGTTGCAGCCTCTTCCATAGGCAGTGCATAGTGTCATCTCAGGATGTCTTTCATTTGTTGTTTTCCAAGATGTAAATTAAAAGACAATCTGGAAAATTTCTCTGCAGTGGTCCTTTGGTATGCAAGGCCAGGTAATGTTTGCAAGCCCGGTATCTTTTGTGTATGCTACAGCTGGTAGAACTGGTCAACATCTTGTCCAATTAATGGTTATTCCCTCCACAATTTTCCTAACACAATGCTGTCATGAAGATAAACATCTACTGACAGGAATTTCCTACAAGACAGTGCTTAGCCATTCTTCGCTTCCTCCCATCCTCTCCCCACCATATTTCAGCCACCATACCTCAGCAAACTGAAACAATGCAGACTCCTCGGTGTGTTTCACAGCTCCAGGGACTCCAGGCTGTGATGTGCTTGAAGAGATCTGTCAGAAAAACAATTGTGCTTGCATTATCTAACTCTTCAGTTTTAATATCAATCTTCAACGTGCTAAATTTCTGATCTATCATACAGAAAGACTCCTGATACCTAAAAGCATGCAAACCAGTCCCAGCACACCCATACAGTGAACAGAATCTGCATTCCATGAGATGCATAAATAGGTGATCTCTGAAACGGTGATCTTGAATTATTTTTCAAGAAGGAAAATATTTCCTAGGATCAATAGAACAGGCTAAGAATTTTTTGAAGGGCTTTTATTTGCCAACTGTTACGTTAAAATAGAGTTAGCAACAAAAAAATAACACTATATTGTATTATTTCACAGTTCAGTGAAAGACCTGAGACTGCAGAATGGTGCTGCTAATACAGCACAAATTGCTACTTAGGAAGTGCGAACAGGGACACAATTTGTGCAGGTACTTTGAGATACCAGAACTATTCCAGACACTATGGTAACTGCATTTTATGCTGTTTAACCTGTGCAAATTATTTTTGCTGCAAATGACACGTCTGACTAATGCTAGACCTTGGTACAAGTACCAATTACTGTGCCACTGACACACATACCTACCATGCGCTGGTTAGCTACAGCTTCACTACAGGCTTTTTAACATGCTTGAAAAGTAAGACTAGCTAATATGCATTTTGAATTGCTGATCATCACTGAGCTACTTCTGAACCACATGTTTTAATGGTACAGATGAGCTTGTTTCCAGGCACCCACTGAAGTTCTACTTCAGGAAAAGGCAGTGGTCGCAAGCCCTTAGCAAGAGCATATCTCGCAGCTCACAACACAATTCCTGCTTGCTATCACATGACTCTGGCATCTTCCTGCTTGTGCATGGTAAAATGAACAGAAAAAATTGATTCAGCTCATATTTGTCTTACTCTTTAAAAGATTCAGCAGTGACATTGAAGAAACAGACCCTTACCGTGAGGAACTATAAAAAGCATGACATTGCACAATTGACAGCATACAAAAGTATACAAAAGCATCCTATAAATACTAGAAGATGGATGTCATATTATTACCACAGAAGTATCGCAAGTGACACTGGAATTAACTGATTTTAAGAAGCTTGTAAGTATTGCTTTTCATTGCTGGCACACCAGGCATTTCCTCTTCCTAAGAGCAAAAGCCAGCAGGCTGTTTAAGAGCCTAATTACAGGTTATATACTTCACTCTGGCCATTAGCTTTAATCAGAAATACAAGATCAGTGCTTTCATTTATTTTGAATACATTCTGAAAGCCTTTCAAATGAAGCCCAAGCCAATCAAACAAAAAATGATGATTTAAAATAATTTTTTTTAAAAAAATACCACATTTTCTGTGTGCTAGGATTGCAATGTATCTGCTCCATAACCGATGACATTTAGGGAGGAGTACTAAGGTGCACAGGGCAATGAGAATTAAAAGACACGGGAATCAGATTCACAGCTGGTGTGAAAACAGGTAATAAAAAGAAGCCCCTGCTATGACAAAATTTCTTTCCACATGCACTTACTCAAACATCACCCAGAGTCCTGTACTAACAATATTTATACAGCTAAATATGTACGTGTCACTTGATTATGACAATTTCAAAAGTTGGAAAGACAGCAACAAGCAAGTGATGCTTGCAGAGGATTAGGATTCCTTGCAACCTCGTACTTGTTATGTCAATGAAATCCATTACAACTTGGACGAAATAGCGTACACTTAAAAAAAACAAACACCACAGCTGCACTTCTAGCAATAGCTGGAAATACGTTGACAAAAATATTGTATGTTGCTAAACTAAGCCTGGCTGCATAGAGCGATTCGGTGGTTACAGAAGAAAATGTTGGAATTTCCAGAACTACAGTTATTTCTGATGGAGTAAACAACTAGAACAGCCACAATATATAAAGGTCATAATGTAACATCCAAACACGTGTTAAAACTTTAGTTAGTAAGACTCTAGTTTAAAACTAAGTGCAAGAGTGACACATCTCTAAAATACTGCTTAAACCAGGGCTCCATTATTGCACCAGGGCTACCATCATATTCCCAAACGCACTCTCCTGCACTTCAAGTCTGACCTATCTATCGGATAAATGATTCTGTATCATAAAGCAAAAAAACGAAGGGACAAACAAAAGCATGAATTTTAAAGATTTTGATTTCTTTTTCTGAGTATCAGATGAAAATGCAAACAATAGGGAAGACAACCCTTTTTAAAGAAACTCACCTCTGCAAACTGAAACAATGATGATTTCTGACAGGCTTCTGTTGCATTACTTGCATCTGATTGAAAAGTACTTGAGGAAACCTGAAATGAGGAGTGTGCAGAGTAAGACCTCAAAGGTGCAATTTTCAAGTGAAGAACAACAGTGAGCAAAATGAAATATCAGGCAGCGGTAACAGGAAGCAGTGTTTAAAAGATGATGAGCACTCTAATCTTTCACAGTCCTGGACAGGATAAATCAAATGTATAGGTGAAAACATAGTTTACCATCTATTTTAACACATTTGAAAATCACTTAAAAGAAAGACCACGGAAATACCAGGGATTATTTTTTCTTTTGTAATTCCAAACTTTGCAGAACAGTTTTATGCAACGTAATACTAAACTGATGATACTGGGCTACACACTCAATTACCTTGTATTGGTGATGCTATCAACACTGCTATATCTGTAATTTGTATTACCATTCTGAATATTACTTAGAAGTAAAAAAAAAAAAATTCTTTTTGAAGACACTGAGAGTTGCTAAGTGACAGAAATACTTACTAGAAAAATAATCCCCCATCACCCATGAAAGTAAGTAGTTAAGGTTATCACAAGCCTAAAATTGCTCAAATAATGTACCTAAACATCCATTTACAGGTGCTTATGAGAAGTTGTCCAAGAGTCATAACTTCTGAAAGCAAAATATAAAGAAATGATTGCCCAAAAACAACAGCCTTATTTGAATTAACATGTATCTCAGCTGTACTGTTTTTATTAGCCAGAAAGGTGTTAACCAAACATCATTCTGTAAAGAAATTGTATCAGATATGATACATTCATTAAATGTCACATTTGGATGTAAAGGATTTACACAAGTAACTCGTAGAAGCACGAGGTACTGTTAGTATAAAATCAGGTGCGTAACGTGGCTTATAGAAAACTGAAGAAAGGAAGGAGGGTTTGTGGGATTTCAGGAAAAGTAGCAGAACAGACATTTTTTTCCCTAACAAATTTTATTTTTTCCATGAAATTTCAGTTTACTTAAATCATTTCAATACAAATGTGTCTTTTCGCTTATTTCTTAGTAAAACAACTACGTCAATAGCATTTATTCCTGAATCCACATGAGATCTAGGTAGCAACTGCATCTGTTGCTGGTAAGCACAAAAGTAGAACGTGAAGGCCTACAGCACGTGCAGTCTGTGGTGCTGCTTCTGATGCTGTTTGCCCGAGATGCTTAAGCACGGCAATAGCTCCAGTAGCATTTTCTTTAAGGAACCTACTACCCATACTCCCCTGAAAACACTAAATCCAAGCGTCACAACCCACAGGCCAAAGGGAACGATACCACACAAAAATTTGCTTATGTACACAGTCGAACTTGTTTCTTGCCTCTCGTAAAACCAAGCAGTAACAGTGCCTCCTATGATCTATGTTTCCATAATATTTATTAAACACCAAGTAGGATGCTTTACCAGTGTACTGTGGGAGTACACCGACTCAAAAGCTTACAAGGAATCTATTTTGAATGCCTGTCTTTTGCTTTTGTAACGGTTTGTGTTACTGTTTTCACTGATGTAATGCTGATTGCTGTTATTCTCACATTTCTGTACGATTTCTTTAAGCTGTCTGTGCCTCAGCAATAGTGTGGACTGTAATCAGGGATGTATACCGTGGTGTCTTGCTGCTGCTGAGTGACCCATCTCTGAAGGTCTGAGTCTCCGCACTGGTGTAAAATACGTAAGATTCTGCTTGCATTTCAAAGCACTCATTTCGTTACTTCAGGCCACTTCACTGGTTGCATTCCCCCAGGAATAACCAAATTTGGGATTTGGTATCCCATACAACTTTAATTTTCTGCAGCTCAACCACCTGCCTTATGTGCCTTGGTTTGTGGTGTTTATTGAAGCAGTTCGTCTGCAAGTGGAGTCTATTCAATGCACCATACAAAAGGGCACTACTTTGCTTAGGAGAAGCGATGAGAACAAGGAGGCCATGTGAAACCTCTCCATTCTCTAAGAGAAACCTCTGTCTCCCATAAAGAGACAGTGACTTCACAGTTTCCTCTATTTAGGGGCATGTCCATACGAACGTGTCAACACACATTCGAGCTGGCACAGCGCAAACCAGCTCTGAGTTAGGAGTCATCAACCTGTACCACCCCAAGAGCACTGTGCTAGAGCAGAGAAGTCCTCCTGAGAGGGGCTATTTGGCTCAGCCCTTGAGACACCAGTGCTGTAAGGTACTCGCTCCACGTACTGCAGGTCAGGCAGTTTGTTCACCTTGCGGTGCAGGAACCACAAGCCACAGAAGGTGCGAAGTTCAGTTTCCTACAGCTTTGTTTAAGACAGATTGCTGGTACCCAGTTAACTCAGAGGCGATTTTGTGGTTAGAACTACACTTTTACTGTCGATCTCCGTTATCTTAAAAAAGTTAATGCTGTTGCCTTTACTTGACAGAAGCACTACTTTGAGCTTGTTTCTTCTACTCCAGGACTTCTAACCTCTGCTAGGCTGAATCTGATCAAAGCGTTAAAATAATTACCAGCAGGAATGGATGCACACATAGGGCCACTGTGTACGTCTCATTTCCTCCTGTAATAAAACATCTTCAACATCTCGTTTCTTCTCCTCTTCCCTCCTCCCACCTTATCTTCAGCTGCACCGAGAGATTTTGTCGCTTCTGATTTACACCCCGCAGTGGCTGATGGGAGGCTTTAACACCATTCTGATGTGCCAGGCAGCAGCAAGGGGGGGAAATATGGTAGAAGAGCCAGGTTTTGGACTACACTACAAATTTCAGGATTTTGGGGCAGTAACCTGCAGACAGGCCACTAGGTGCTGCTGTAAGGCAAGCAAAGGGCCTGATGGGCAAGTAAGGGAGATGTGCAGGGAGGTGTGCAGGGAAGTAAGGGGAATGCCTCACTCAGCTCCAGGCATTCTGCTAATAGAGCTGCTTGTGAGCCCAGCACCACGGCAGGAGCTGGAGCAGACCTGTCTGGTGTTTCTGCTCAGGTGTTCTACAAAATATGCTCATATATACACCACAGTCTTGCATAACTGGTGAAAGGACCCAAAACCCAGGTGGAACCTCACAGCACATTCAAATCTTTTGTTTACTGCTGGTTAAGGTCTGTAGCTTCTCTGGCCTATCTGCTTAGTAACTCCAGCTGCTGCTTGGAAATCAACTGCACACTGATACTGAATTCTATTATCAGAAGAAAAACTCTGAAGTGTATTCAAAAAATTACAAAAATAGGAACATAACCGGCGACGTACAGAGATGGTGACTGAAACTTCAAGCCAATTTTGTAAACATCGCTGTTGTGTATTCTCCTACCCTCCCCCTGGCGGGTCACTGTTACCTAAAATCTGGGCTTCTGACAACCCCAAGGTTAAACACTTGACCTGGAAAGTCCCTACACATGCATTTAACATACATTTGACACAAAAATCTGTGAGCACTGAATACACTGAGGTGGCATTAGCATACCTCCAAAGTGTCATCTACCTCATCTTCTCCCACGTTCTGAGCAAACTATGCTGGTGCTGCACTACTTTCCATTAACATTTTTAAAGACGATAATAGTATTCAAGACCTATGATTACAAAGCCACCCAAGTTTGCATAATCATACATCTGAACAAGCAGTCAAACTGCATGTTGATAGGTGATCTTATGTCAGTCTGGCAGTCCTCCAGTTTAAGAATCCTATCTATGCATGTGTATCTTACATGTACACACACACACTTTGATGATAATGATGACTACATTATATCATTCAGACTATTTTTTAAAAAATGACACTGCATCTGTCATTTTTTTATATTAAATAGAAATGTCAGGGGTTTAGATATGACATATATTTATATAAAATCACGTATATATTCCACAATCAAGCAACCTCTGAACCTCTTCACTGACAAAACCTCAGCATTCACCTTAGGTCCACCACGTCAATTCTCCACCACATCAATACCAACTCTAACACAACACAATTAACTCCCCTTAATTGAAGAGGAAAGCAGCTTACAAATTCTACAATGAATTCTTGAGCTTCTTACTGAGCCTATCTTACCACCTTCTATCATGTTCTGCTAGCCTCCCAAATACTGGTTTGAGCATGAAACTCTTCAAGCATAAGCATGGGAATCCAATCATAGGTTGTGCCACAGACATGCAAAGATGAACATCTTATGTCTTCTCTGTCCACATTGATAAGGATGGGAAGCCAGAAATGCTGTTCAGTAATCCAAATCTAAATAGGTTTAGGATCTTTATTACATTTGGGGAAACATAAGTCTAAGAAATATCAGGTCCGTATCTAATCACCACTGAAACACCGACTCAAAACAAAACCAAGGAGAATGGAAGACCCACCAGGACTGCCATGCAAATAAACTGAAGAAGTTTCCCAGTGCACAAGAACACAGATAGAGACTTAATTCCTGCTGACACTGCAGTTAAGGACGAGTGAACTTCATCCATCTGGGTCCCTTGGAGAATACCAAGCACCTAGATTGTTCTGGAGTATGGATTTTACATAGAGGACCCTCTGAAAGAATCAGAGGTGTGCAGTTTTGTTCTCTGGAAAAGTGTTTTGACACTTACCTGCTTCCCATATAGTGTAGAATAACAAAACTACAGTAACTCATTAGTAAGTATGGGCTAATTTCTAGTCCATGATTCTAACAACAGCCAATAAATCCTTCAACTACACTTATTCAGGCTGTATTTAAGACAATTATTTTGGTCTGCATTTTGGGGCAAAGTAGATTACAGAGATTGCCTCTTTGATGTGGTGGGATGGGTTTCAAAAGAAGATGACAGGCCCGAAAGAGCACAGTATAGTATGACTTACACATAAATTCAATGTTACATGACAAGCATGCTTCTATCAGAAAAAAAAAGGGGTTATGTAGGCACATGGGAAACGTGTCTTTTGCTCAAACAAAGGAATTTCCAATTAAGAACTTATTCATATACTAAAACAATCACACAACATCCTTTTTGTCTCTAAATTCACATGTAGATTTTATTTCTTCACTGATATCTGAAATGGTACTACTTGAGGCACTTTCTATATAAGATCAAGAAAGCTCAACTCACAAGGTCATGGCAAAGATCCCTCTTAAGGGCACAGAGTATCTGTGACTACAATACACCTTTCCCTCATTTAAATGTAACAGTATAGTAAAAACAGATTTTAAACTCGAACCCGAGAGATTCAAAGTTTGAAAACTACAGGATATTCTAATTTTAGCAGACAACAATAGATTTCATTTCACTTCTCAGCCAGCCTTACCCTAGTGTTTCTTATTTTTCCCACTGCTGCACAGAAAGCCAGTACTCGTGTCTGCACAAAGACTTCCAATGCTCAAACTGGTGTGCAAAGCATTGAGGAGTCAGCTTAGCCTTGGCAGTGCAGGAGGAATCCATCTCAAATGCATGGCACATTTTGCATTTGGAGGTATAACATACAGATAATCAAGAAAAAAGAAACCCTCTTCACTTCTACCACTCTTCTTTTCAGGCTAGGGATTTACGGCACTGACTGACTACCTATTTTACTCACCATACAAGCCACCTTTTGAGCAGTTTTCAAAGCTAGCTCAAAAAATAGATCATAAATAATAACCTGTCCAGAGAAAGACCAGAGGTCTCTGCACTACTGGAGATATGCAGGAACACTCTTATTTACTAGACTCCTTTGGAAAAACCAAAATTTTGTGACAGCACCTGAACTACACTGTAGACATAAAGACTCGGTGAATAGCAGTAGATAGCAGTACTTTGATTCCCTGTCAGCACTTGCAGAATGCATATACAATGACACTAACTGTATGGAAATTATTAGGTACTTATTTTGCTATTAGTGCCAAGGCCACAGTTGTGTGAGGCATTGCACAAGTATATGAAATCCTTGCCCCAAATGGCATATAAACCACCTGCTTGTTAACAGTTGCTGTATTTCAACTCTTCTCTCTGACAACATCGTCTTATGGGGCAAACTTGCCTGGTCTGATCAAATATTCGGTCAGCAGAGTTAATGCTGAACTGATACAATAACTGGGCCCAACCTCTATGCTCATGACTGGGATACGAGACTCATATCGCTGGGCTCACACTTCAGTCCCATCTGAGGTTACTCAAGATGTATCTTAAATTTCATTTCCCACTGGTCAAATATTCCTCTTCAGAGCTCTCTTTCAAGTGAAGGCTTGCAGTAAGGGCAACAGCAGAGCTCCTTACCTCTTGTGCAGTCAGGGCATGTTCCCCTGCTAGAAGCAGCATACTCAGGCCTCCCATTTGCGTAGGATCTGTTAAAAAAGAAAACCCAAGTCTTAAGTTTATTCATTTGCATGTTTAAAGAACCTACTATTTGCAGCTTTAAACCCCCAGAAGACCACTTGTCGCAGATACTCTAAGCAAGCTGCCATAAAAGGCAGTTCAAGAGAATCACAAATAACCATTTGGGCACCCTCTGGGAGAGGCTTTCAAAGCTGTTTGAAGGATTTAATTGGATTTGTGTGCTTAACACCCCATTGCATGGATTTACAATTTTACTGCCAAAGGTTTTATGTACTACAGAGATGGATATCTTTAAAACAGCAACTGTAATGAACTCATACATAAGTATACACAAAGATGCCCTAATATCGCGCATGTTAGTAACTCAACGGATGCTCCTACTGAGGGAGTGATTCCCTTCCTTAGCCACAGAACAAGCAAAAGGATGGAACAAAATGGCATGATCAAGTTCTGAAGCAAAATTTCTATTTTAATTCAGATTTAATTTAGAGATGATTTTTGTGGTGAAAAGTGCCAGCCTGACAGCTCTGAACCATGAAGCGCTTGCTCCTCTGTTCCAGAACAGTGCAGGCACTGGCCAGGCAAGCTGTCTGTCTACTTGTTGCCCTGCCAATACAATATAGAATTGAGGAAAGTAAAAAGGAAATACAAATATTCTTTCTCCAACTATTTGATGCTGACAGCTTCTTGCCTCCAGCCTTCCCCCACCTCAGGAGCTTGGAAAATGACAACAAGAAGTGAAAGCAAGAAACACGGGCACTCTATTACTCATGGAGTGACTTTTCCACTCAAAACAGTGGTGGTTGTTCATCATTATGAAGACTAATTGTCTGATTTTGGGCGAGTGCTTTGGATGCAATGCAGGGGCTCGATTTAACAGTGTCATGTAGAGAGAGGAATACAGTCTGTGGCCCAGATGTCTTGCACAACAGCTACAATGTGAGAGAAAGGGAAGCACTATCCTTGCTCTATTGCTGAGACACCAGCTTCAGTAATGAAGAGACACCAAAGATAAGTACCTTTCCCCAAGTTTCATGAAGTGTACGCTCACGTTTTCCAATTTCCTTTACTACACTATACAAAACTTCTCTCTTAATAATAAAATACATGTGCCTAGGACCATTCCCTGGAAGGGAGGGCAACTGGTACAGTTATACATGTTCATTTGGTTGCATTTTGTTATGAAAAATCTGGATGAAGAATAGCTACAACCAAAATGACTACTGGGAAATCCCCCGGCCCGTTCCCACTCAAGAGCGGTGTCCAGGAACCTGTTGAGTTTTTCAGCTGACGTGAGCCAAACCTATACCTGTAAACCTCCAAATAATTTTGTGCTACAAATGATCAAGGTCCAGTTCATGGGAATACTCACTGGTGCTGTTTAATTAAATACCACAGATGATGCCCAAATTTCTCCCTCAGACAGCAACTCACACTAACATCCAAATGGTAAGTTTTCCCAATACTCTCTTAAACCAGCAATAAACAGAAGCAGTGCAAAACAATGCGAATAAACCAGGCTCATCGACTGTCTCAGGGATAGAAGAGAAGCTCATTATCTCAAGAATACAGCCTAAATAGCATCTGGCTTCAAACCCAACACTTGACTGGAATTAATTTTTGCCTTTACCATAATAAACAGGTAGAAGGTGCATGGTTTTTTTTGTAGTTTTGTTCTTGTTTTGTTTGGTTTTTTTTAAAATACTTTTAAATAAAAAAGTGAATAAAAGTAAGTTTCTACAAAGAGACAAGGCACTATCAGAAGCGTAGAATCTAGTAACAAGAAGTGGTTGAAGAAATGGAGACAGAAAACAGGAAGGGCCAGCAAGTACTACTTAGAAGTAAAGTGATTCCATCAGCACAGCACTTTTGGCCATCAGAATATTTGATTAGAAATTGTTTGGTCCTTCAAACAAGAGGATATCAGAGCAATTAATAAGTGACAAGCAAAAATGTATCTTGAAAGATAATGCCCGAGAAGGCAGCTAATTTCAAGGAGGGAGAGATGGGAAGATATCTCTAGACCCATTATACACTTACTGAGCTCCAAGTAAGGACTTGGCTGTTTCTTTCTACTTCCTCTGTTCCAATTAGACGGCTGTTGCAGAACCCAAATCTTTTAAGTATTGAACAGCTTTCTTCAGTTTTCAGCTTGCTCAGGCCCAGGCGGTACACATTTTTTCTGGTGCCCGCGTCTTTAAGAGCAAATAACTGTTCTCCCTGAAGGGTATTTCTCTCTTCTGCGTTTACAGGAGTCACCCTACTCTTCTTCCACTTGCTTTCATAGCCTAAGCAAGTCAAGATCTCCTGATGTCAGCAAGCATAGCCACCTCCCACGATCCCAGTGATCCCTGTAGCTCTCCTCTTCAGTTATTCCAGGTGGAATTCATCTTTCCTGTATGTGAATGACTAGCAGGGCAACCATATCAGATGAACTGTGCTCTATTTCAATGGCACTAACTCTTCCCTGCCGTTCCTGAAAACACTTTGCCTGACACACTGCTGTACAGCACTTTCTTACGTCCACATCACACTGATAGCTCCCAGCTGCTCTGCTGAGCTTCATTTTACTAATCAGTGGGGCTTCTTCCCCCTCCTGAGTTTTGGCCAACTGGAGAACATCCAACTTACTCCCCCTCTTCTAAATAAGTTCTTGGTGGTCTCAGATTTTTGCCCTTCAAATAAGTAGCTTATGATTATAGGACAAGGATAGGCTTGGTTTTTTTCCCCTGCAAGTAAGCAAATACTTAAACTGTTTATTTAAATATAAAAATTAAGAAGAAGGAATAAAATGGCAGCTAAGTGGAACGCAAAAGTTTAATTTGGTGCTTAAACAACTTGAATACTTATGTTGCAGCTGTAGCAGAGGGCTGGTGCTTAGATGTCTGATCATGATAAAAATCCTTGCACTAAAGTCTCAAATTACAAAATAACTTAATCTAAGAGAAGACAAAATGTACATATGCAAACACTGCCATTTGTTTATAGTGCCTTCCCAGCAAAACAATATTTCTTTTATGGCTCTAAGAACTTAATGGTATGAAGAATTAAGAATTTTAAGTGGTATTTTAGAGTAATTTACATTTAAATCAACAGTAGTGATAAAATAGCACACACATGCAGAATGGGAGGCAAAACGTGACATTCTCTAAAGCTTTTAATATTGATGAAACTTAAAACTCTCTCACTATTTGGGAACAAGACACTTTGTTGGTATTGGTCTGGTTAGATACACAGCAGGCTGGCTTGCTCATCATAGCAATTTTCCAGTCAGAGGAGAAAAGAAACTGAGGAAGAACTAAGCAGAAAGAAGGCCAGCAAGTCAGCAAGTACCAGTTTCAACTAACTTTCACTTGGGTGCAGAATTAAACTTCTTTCTAAAAAAAAACAAAACAACAAACCCAAACAAATAAACCCCACAAAAAATTCATCTCTATCACAATGTTTTCTACTCTAGGAAGTGTTTTTTCCCACACTTTGCGTCACTAAAAAGCTTTTTGGCTCAGGCGGTTTTCATCTGATGCAGGAATGTGAAAGTGCTGGGAACCATGCACATCTGTGTAGCAAAGCTGTTGCTCACTTAGATCTGTAGCTTTGAGGAGAGATGATGCAATAGTCATGTTCATCTGCAAAGAGCAGTTGTCTTTGCCCTAAACCCCACAGCAGATCACAGGTGAGCCATGTCATGAGAAAAACATGCTCAGTTACAACTTCCAGGCTAGATGAGCAAGGACACCACTAGGCCCAGTACCAGTGCCACACCTCAGGTTCTCAACACAATGATGGGTCAACCTAAGAGACTTAAAAGTGAGGTGGTTATTGTCAGAATGACAAAAAGAAAGGAGAGAGAGCCTGTGCGGGACTTAAAGAAAGGAAGACGTTACTCTCTATGTATTACATTTTTCAAAATGAAATGTAATACGTAAAAAGCAATCAAGGCAGAATTAACAGCTACCAACAAGGAAGAGATTACCTGGAACAATTCTGGAGTTGTATAATCCCTGTCCTAAGGAAGCTATCTGCCTTGACGATGCAAGACAGAGAGTGGCATTTCAAAGTTAAACATGTTTCTGAGGTGGTTCAGCTACATTTTAGTTCATGAGGTAGTACACAGCCTGGATTTTAGAAGGGGTTATGCTGGACAAGAGTCAGAGTGAAATTTAACTAACACATGACATCAAGGAGAGAAGAATACAACAAAACATATTTAGCACGAACTAGTATACAGTTGACAAAACAGTAATCCATGGGGCATGGCAGGCTTGTCATAATTTGGATGCTGCTAACATCTGTCAGAAGCTGTTGTTATTTTATGAGCTCTTCTAGCAATAGCCAGCCTTCATTGACACGAGGACTGTTGTGAGATCCCTACATATTACTGCGTTCATTGACTGTGCCTGCAGTATAAAAAATAAATAATAACGCTAATAAAAAAAATTAAATCACATGTAGCACAAAAGGGTATTCTTCAGAAATGAATGGCTCTAGAGATAAAACAATGGATTAGATTAGTTGCTAATTAATTCTTACGTTCTCTGTCCTTTGCTTCGACAGATGTTGATTTAAGATCTCTCTGTACTCAGAAACTCTACATTTGGATAGCCCAGCAGAAGTGGTGGGGGATGGCAGACAGGTAGAACAAGAACTATTACTCGTGCTTAAATCAATAAACCTTTAAGAAGCATAAAAGTTACTCCTCTAATAGCAAAGGCAGAACAAGATAAAAGGCCTTGTGATTTTTAGAACTGGTCTCTCATATACCATAAAGATGTAGCATGTAAAATTTTATTTTGATCACATTTTACAGTTCCTTCATAGCCAGAAGGAATTTCTTTACAGGAATTTTCATACCACCATACTAGCAAAAAGTTATATATGCCTTTTTATCCTTTTACACTACTTCCATAAAACCATTTTCCACTCTCCAGCTCATGATCTCTCTCAGTAGAAAAGTCCTATCCGACACAAACTCATCATAAACTAGGTAGGATATGACAATGTTTCAAATACTGATATATTTACAAAATCAGGGACTTAAAACTGCAAGAAGGAAAATAATAATAAAAAAAAAAAAGGGCGGTTGGGGGAAAAATATTTTCTACTTTGACTATTAGGTTTTAAGCTGCCGGTATTTAATATTAATGTGTCTGTACTTCAAGGTCATGATTGCAACAGTTCAGCTATTTGTGGGTATCAGTGAGAGATTATCTGCCTTACACAAGTTCAGGCACTCCACGTATACTTAATTTATGGATTTATTTTTTTTTTAAATATTTAGGAGGTTGGAATCTGCCCCTCCAAGCTATAACACACTAAAGAGCATATATTAAGTGAAATTAAATTACACTTCTCTTGATTTAAATACAGTAAGTTTGTTCCACCAGTACGTTCATCCAAGAGAATGTTAGCACATCCAACTTCATAGACATCCACAAATTATTTTTGTAAACAGCAAACTACTGCATATAGTACAACAGTCTATGAAAGAGAAAAATAATGCACGCAATCAGCATTTTCCTTTCTGACTAGAAAATGAAAATCTCTAACAGTAGATAAATTGGAATTAAAAACCAATCAAATCTGGACCCTAAATGGAGTATGGGTTATGATGTCACATATCTGGACTTGACTCTTGAAAGAGATCGTGCACTAAGGAAAATTTTTTACAAAGTGGTTATGCTGAGGTTTACCTAGTCTTGGCAACTTAATTTGGGACATGAAAGGTATTTGCACTCCAATATCATACTGCAGTAAAGAAAACTCGTATCACAGTTCCATTTTAACATCACATCCTCAAACAACACAAGGATGCTACATCTGAGTAACACGGATGGAAATCTCACCTGCCATCCCAAAGTTAAGCTGTGGCATTTCTTCACTTTTTGCCCCTTTCCTCGGGCTTGGTAAATCTTTTGCAGATTCTGAAGCAAAGGCCCATAGCTTTTTCCTGTTTGTAACAGTAGATGTCTGGGTTTTCACAGGTTTGTTTGTTGTTGGGCACCACTTGTACCCTGGATTTGCCTTCATAAATGCATCCTTGTACTAGAAATGAAAAGGAAAATCAGGAGTCATGTCAGGCATGATATTATACTATCCCCAGGGTAAGAGAGTATAGTGCGTGTAAGAGGATTTAATACAGTAAATAATCCCTAAATATCTTGATTTTTTAACAGTTTAGTCACATGCTTAGGGTCTGACCACCAACACAATTTAAGAAGAAGAAATACTAAAATAAGTAGAGCTATATTTTAAAAAGTGGGTTTTCTCTTTCCTCTCCTGAGTGTTTATCACCCAGAGCAGGCTGGAGTTCTGATCCTGCAAACTGCTTCTCAGAGAGTAAGGATCCAGGCACTGGGGAACAAAGACAGCTATTTGAATTGTTTTGCAGGTACAATCTTTGCTTACTTTCTAGTTGGAATGAAATGAAAACACATATTTAGCAATTTAGCAGCGTGATGCTCCTTACCTTGCCCTCATTTTTCCCTAATAGTTCTGCATTTTAGAGTATTTGAGTATACGCTTTCCCAAACCAGGCATCGAAAATAAACCACTACCAGTAACATCTCATTTTCAGTAACTTCTAATATATTGTCTCAGTGTTCCTTCCAAGATGTACCACGTTTCATGGTTGCATAAAATAAACTGGGACCATTTAAAACTTCCTTTGGCCTTGAGCACACAGCACACCTGTCAGTTGTTTTCTGTATTTCTGGTATGAGGCAGCAAACAGAAGAAAGCCGGACTACGCATCGGGGCTGGGCAAACAGTTCTGGATCCTGCACCGTTTGGAGGTAAGGGACCTATTTTATTCACAAAATGCAGCAGTGACATTTTCCAAGTATCTCACTGACCAGACCACAACAATATTTTTGAATGTTAACAGCAGTAAAAGGAGCACATTTCAATATTTTAAATGCATTGCTATGCAAAGTGGAGAATGGGCAAATCAGAGAAACATGCCACGCATTCCAGCTGCAAACGTTTGCTTAACAACTGACAGGGGCACACAGCGCTGGCTGCTGTGGGAGTCTACCCAGTAAGTCCCAGTGCTCACGGCAGGGAGAAGGAACCCAACCCCTCCTCATGCACTAGGTAGCTCTCAATGGCGGCAAACGACTGAAAGAGCAGTTTTATCCTGATGTACATGGCAGGGCAGCTGCAGAAACCTTCCGTGATTACCCACCCACCCAGCTGTCACCAGTGTCAGTTACGGCAGAGAAGAACCGGCGTTTCATGCACATGTCTCCACAGAAACACATAGAGGGGGGAAAAAATAGAATCCCTTGGGTATCAAATACAGGAACAGGACTGAAAACCTTGTCCTCTGCTAAGAGTCGCTGCAGTGTTTTCCCAGATCAGGAAACGGCATGCCTGGTGGCAGGGATCACCACCACATTCCTACCGCTTACTTTCATTTCCATCTTAACCTATCAGCTGGCACTTGCTACCTCCAGACTGTAGCAAGGATAAAAACGTTACAGTTTACAAAAAGCACAGCACCACGTGAACCCGCTGTGTGAAGTCCTGTATTTATAGAAATCGCTATAAATAATAAAAATCTGCAGGGACTGCTGACCCACATACACGCTGCATCTTCTGAATAGGGTGTATGTATTAAATCTGCAAACTAAGGACTGCGACACCTCTCCCCTCGCCCCTTTCCCTCAGTTTGGTTTAGGAGGTCAGTATACCACAAAAATAGCCTGGTGGAGGGAAGGGAAGGGGAGGGGAGGGGGTAAGGGAAGAGGTGGAAAGGAAATACACAGTGAGGCAGCTTTGCCTTCCATTGTTAAAGCCACAGCCCACTCACAAATCATGTTTCCAGCCTGTAAAGTGAAAAGCACAGAATCGGTAGCAATGAAGTACATAAGCTCTTCATATCGGCATTGCTGCTTTGAGTAATTGAATTATTCTATGGAGTAATTTGACAAGTCGACAGGCTGCCCATCAAGCGAGCACCAGAATGCATACCATTTGCCAGACGAGGCAGCAATAAGCTTTTAATCAGTTTCCAACAAGAGCAATTCAAGTGAGCTGGTGAATTAATGGATTTTTTCCTCTGCAAAGCCAAGAAGTGAACATTAACTGTGCTCTCTGGAAGGGGAGGGAGTAAACTGAGGGAAGACAACACATCAGTCTCTTTCACAGTTTCAACACTCAAGATAAATGAAAAAGAAATGTAAAAAGTTGAACAATGGCCAAGAAGTAGGTTTATAAAATACATACAGGGGCCTGATCTAAATATCAGAAAGACTTTCAGTATTGATTTTTGTGACCAATAGACCAAGGCCTAAAACGAAGTGATAGATTCTGCTTGCCAGGTCATAAGATAATTTAAATGAGCTACACAGTATTGAGAAAATGCCAAAGGCAATAGTAAAGCTTACTGCTTTCCTCCATTCGACTAACTCTGCAGTAAACCAACAACATAGCTAGGCTAAGGATATGATTAAAGTTGCTTTCAAAAAAAAAAAAAAAGGAAAGAAAATAGAAAAAAAATATTTAAGTTCTTAACCTGGAAAAGAAGAAGAAAACGCAAAGAAAAACTTCTATTCCCACACGCGTGGCAGGGACAGGCCGGCAGGTCATGTCACGAAATTCCAGGTAAGATAAAAAAAGCACAGGATATGTCTGTGGGATTGTTCTCGATGTATCATTTCTGTTCTGTGGAAGCCTGGGGAAGGACGTGTTATGCACGTGTCGCTTTAGAGCTGATGTTAAATAAGGTGCTGCATTTCAGTGCAACTCCCCGAGTTGCTTTCATCACTAAATTAAAAAAAAAAAAAAAAAAGACCTGCTTTCTCCAGTGTGGTGGGAAACAGGAGCTTACAGGTGGATTCCAGCTATACCTTGGGGTAGCAGTTAGCACATGCTTAACTTTAAATGTATGCTTAAATCCCACCACTGGCTATAAAATGTAACATGAATCCCAGAGAACTAACACACACACACACAAAAAAAACCCTATCCCCCGAAAATGCCACAACCCTCTGGTTTTCATTCCTGAAGGACTCGGGGTTCACGTTACATGTTACAGTCCATACATCACCCAGTGAAGCTGCAAACTCCAGCCAGTAAGCTGGAACATTTGTCCCCTGCTGCCCCGAGGAGGCTGCCAAAGCAGTGGCACTGCAAGGACAGCAAACTTACCCTGGGTCTGACTGTACTTGTGAAATCACTGGCCAAGCAGTTGCAGGGAGAAGGGTTCAGCTCTGCCACTGAATGGCAGCAGTCTGGATTTATCGCCCTGCTCCCTCCAGCAAACAATCCTAACTGCCTGGATCTTGCAGATGCAAAGACAGAGTTAAAAATGAAGTGTTTTCTAGCAAGGGAAACAGGACTTGAACAACAATAATCTTGCTGGATATTTTCCAAGGCAGCTGAATATTCCCAGTAAGCCCTGTAAGAGTTAACAGAAGAACACTACCTTCTGTTATTGTAGTAACTGAAAACGCTGGAACGTATTTATGAGTGGCCAGTATTCATTTTCCCTTCAGTGAAAGGAAATGTCAACGAATGGCAGGAACGCTTGTGGTTCCACATGGGGTATTTATCAAGCTACTGGGCTTATATCCTACATAATGAAACTTTAAAAGTTAAGTCGATCTAAGTCTGCAAGATGCAAATAGAAAGCCTGCTCCTAAAGAAAACACCAGCAGAAGCTGACACCGAGTTCTGAGGGCAGTATGAGGTCTCTGGGGCAGGTGTTGCTACAAAATACCATAAAAAACAAGACTGAAAAGAGAGGGAGCACGGGGTCAGTTTTTCTAGATAATTAAGGCACCCCAAGGTGCGGACAGGTACATAACGGGATTTTCCAAAAGTGCCTAAATGAACTATAGACCTGCTTATCCTCTCAGTGAAATCGGGGATAGATGTCCAGCCCACTAGGAAACTTCTCATAATTCCCCTTGGCAAGAAGTTTGGGTGCCTCACTGTCTTCCAAAATCCTGGATCTATGATATAGCTAGACACATATAAATAAATACACAAACACCTTGATTTACACACTGCTGAGACGGTATCACTGCTGGTACTAAGGAGGTAAAAAAAATGCAAGATGCTTGCTTGATGCATGATCTAAGTTAGCTGGTTTTTGTAAGCTATGACTTCAAGAAGTAGCAAAAAACGTCCTTGAGACTGTAAAACAAGAGGGGTTGTAGCCACTGCACTTGGGACCACTTGTGTCAGGTCCATCTGTATCAGCAGAAGAGTGATTCAGATGCTCAGAGTACACTAGACATGTTGCAGGGGTAGCAGATATGACACAGGGTCCTTCAGGAGATGTGTGCCCTTCCAGGACAGTGGCTAGAGGCTATGTGGTGAAAATCAAAAGTCAAAGGGCACTGAAAAGTGACACTTAAGCAACAGAGATTCATCGCACTGTATTTTAAACCTCAATGAGCTTATACATATAGGTACTCAAACAGAACATTTTTGGTACGATGGTAATTTTATGTCCTTCCAAAGGCATTCACGTTCTTGACTTTTAAATGAGCTGTCCTTAGGAAAAGGAAAACACCAATAAATGGTCCGCACTAAAGTTGACATTCACAGCTTTTTGAGTGTCTCAGTGGTAAGCTCAACTACAAAAGTGAGTGTTAAAACCGAACGATCAATCCACACACACAGAATAGGCCTGTTGGTGAAGAATGTCTAACTATGTTCAATAGTATATTGCAGCTGCTCATGATTTTTGTAACATACACCTGTTTAAAGGATAAAAATTATACACTATCTCTCTTCTACACATTCTTGGAACTAGATGCAATGATGTAAACTACTCTGATTTATTGTTTCGCTTTGACGTTGAATATGCAATTCGTTCTTCATGCCAAGAGAAATAAATAAATCACTACAGGAACGATGATTTCTACAACAATATGATTAATAGTTTCAGATCTGTCACTTCATACAGAAGTTCTGCAATTACTTTCCTTCTTCATGAATGAGTTCCCTTCAGCAAGACGAAAATCTAAGTAAAACAGTCACATTAGGCTAGTTTTTTCCAAAAAGTATTCTTTGATTTTCGTCTTCCCTTCCTCTGCGTCTGTACTGATCTCCTAATTTGCCCATTTCCCACGCATTTCGAGAAGCACCACTAATTTGTAAGTGGGAATGCAGAACAAATCAGGAATGACTGGACAAAGCTGGGACTCAAGTATTTCAACACTGTCACAGACAGGGGACTACAGATGTACTACAGACTCTGCTCCAAAGAGGACCTGCCATGTAGAACACTTCGTTTTTCCTGTGGACCTCACCATGCTGACACAAACTACTGAACAGCCAGACCTTACATACGTCTTACATATATATGTTTGCTGCTATTAACACAGCAGACGACTTTGGGTGACCTGGCAGGTCTGGATAATAGTTTCCTCAATTGTTTCACAGCTAGATGTATGTCTTGTAGTACACTAGCATTACTTGACAAATGAGATAGATCTTCTTCCTTCTCATTGGCCTTCCATTATTTTTTCTAAGATTGAATTCAATGGCTCCCTGCAAGCTACACCACACAGGTAATTACAGGGATCTGTTTTAGGCTGATGCTACCAGCCCAAGTAACCAGCTGTGTGTGTCTCTACTATTGATATCCACGGCTTTCTTGGGGTGAGCTTACCAAGCCACTTCTTCGTTAAAAAAGCCTTGTTTAAATTTCAAGATGATGTAAAGATACTTTGTGAAATACACGGATAAATCTCTTTCCCTTGCTCCCAGTTTAAGGACTCTGACTATGTATGGCTCTCTGATTCAGGTATTAGACTGACTCACCAAAGGTTGCTCTGTCAGAAATCGGTTAGCAATACACAGTGAGAGTACTTCATGAAACATTAATCAATTTTAAATTCTTTAGCAAAGGTAAGAAGGGATTACATTTGTTGGCCATGCTTTTGGTTTGGCCCACCTGTACTATAACAGCAACCTGTATTATCAACAGCAAATGTACAGCTCGAGCTAAGTATCACTAGTCACCTGATACTGAACTGCATGTTAATGTTTCCAGTGGCCACTATTCACACACTACCCATGTGTTAATGCTTGTACTGCAGGAGTTATCAGGTGGTATCTACCAAAAAGTGCATATATTTGTAACACTGACTACAAGAGCCAGGTTAGTTTGTGTACACAGACCAATTTCTTTTGATTCTGGTCCAAAGGACCAAGTGAATCAAGGGAAGAACAGCAGCTGCTCTGGGCACCATAATCCCGCTGAGCAACTCAGCGACAGAAAACATTTCATACACAGAGAAACAGACAACAAACATATGTAATCAACTCCCTTTACATTCACCATTCAGACAGAACCTACCTCCTTGGCCATGTCCGTGTATTTTTGCTTTTCTTTTGGATCTAGAACAGCCCACCAATCCGCCAATATCTTGGTCGCGCCACGATTATCGAGACGAGGGTGCTCTTTACGCACGAGAGAGCGATGACGTTTGCAGAACAAAAGAAATGCATTCATCGGTCGGCGAGCTCGTTGCTCTGAGGACTCGTCATCTTCGGTTTCATCAGCATCCTGCTCTAAACCGTCAGCACCAAGGAGCGGCACCTAGCAGAACCAAAAGGGAAGGGGTGTAATGTAAACTCAGTTATCCGCACTTCTCATTGAGACTGGGAGTCTGTGTGTGTTGTGTGTGAACAAGGAAGAGGCACCCAGATACACCCAGCTAGACAGGCCATCCGTTCCATCTAAAAAAAAGATCTGGACTTCTACATCAAGCCTTTAAACCTGAAGGTTTGAAGTTCATTCATGCTCTCTGCAAGACTTAAAACTCCCACTTGCAAGTGGGGCAGATTTCTAAGCTGAGGACCATTCTCTAAAAATAGTCCTACAGGGGCTGAAGGGAGAAGATCCTTCTTACCCACTTCCTACAGCCTAGAAATCATCTCAGTGGGATGAGATGAGCAGAGCTACCTTGAACCTCAATTATGTGTATTTGCAACTACAAAGCGCAAAGGAAGGAAAGTACAGAGGTAACAGTTGTTTCCCCATCTCCTGCTGAACATTACTCAGCCTGTGAGCTGCAGCATAGCCACTGCACAGCTGCCCAGTCAGAGACTGAAGGCAAATCTCAACAGAAGGCACTGTCAAAATACGCTCTTTCCACTTGCAGGCCACTGTATCATTTCTACAAGGGACACACCACAGAAGACTAGTTCTGACTGAATAAAATGATTACTGTGTGAAACACAAAACCAACTCCTACCTAACTGCAGAATTGGTATTTTATAACACGTTGTGGAAGTGACCCTTAAGGTCCACAGAAAGCACTGTCAGAGTATCAGGCTCCTCCTTGCTGCTTCTTATCCTTGCCAAGGTCACTCTTCCTTATCAGCGTGTGGCTCAAGACAGGCTTCTCAGCACTGACCTCTCCCTGCCTGCCTTAGGAAGGCACCAGGGAGATGCAGATACGAACATTATTCACATGTTGGAAACACCACATCTCCATAATCCATTTCCACTTTTTGAAGAGAATGACTCTAATCGTACATTTGTGAGACCCCATACTGTGGAGTCCTTACCAAAAAAAGGGTAAGGCCAGTATCACTGAACAATACCAAAATACCAAGTGTCAAACCAAAAACAGGTAATTCCATCCATGCTCTCAATATTCTGGAAGATAAACTGAATTTCACACACAAAGATAGTAAAAATTCTTAACAGCTTTTTGCTTCTTTTTTCCTTTTAATCTTTGTATTTTTGCATAATACAAAAATATTAATTTTTGTATTTAATCTTTTGTATACCAACATAGGTTGGTATGTCCTCAGAGTCACTAGAAGCAATTATCAAGTATAGGCTAACTTCACATCTACAATAAACAAGAAAGCCATGTCAAACCCCATCTTCAGTAACTAAGATCGAGGAGTGTATCATGTTATTAAAATAACCCAGTTGAACTCCTACAGTCTAACTATAGAAAAAGAGAATTTTGCCCAAGGTTTTAAAAACACGACTGATAATTCACTTTTCTGTGTTATTTGCTGCTTGTCTTTATAGCTTTATGGGCTTATCACTTCCTTTATTTGATTTCATTGCTTTCCTTTATCACTTCCTTTTATTGGCTACGTCTGTTCACAAAAGAGAACAGCAAGAAGCAAACAAAATACAAACACGGCTAGGGAGAATCTGACCCAACATCAACTTTTTATGGTCAAAGGATCTAATGAAGACTACCTTATCAATATCTTCCTCCTCTTCTTCCTCCTCCTCCTCTTCAGAGAAGTCAAGGAGTTTCTTGGCAAGCAGGGGATGCCACTGAAGACACTTTCGTTTTGGTCGCTTCCCAGTTCCTTCTTCTGTCGAGTGATCCTTATTCCTACTACTGCCTTTCATTACTGTGACCTGCCATGCAAAAACAGTCATAAATTCAAAACAAACCCTTGGGCATAAGATACAGACACTTAAACAAACCAGTGACAAATATATGGGGCACCTATGAAAGACTCAAGTGTCTGGCAAGATATTAGATACGAGTTTTATTCCCATTATCAAGGATGTACCTTTTCCCATCTTAACATTTCCGCCTAATGCCCAGATGAACTAGCAACACACACTTTAAGATCATGAAGCAAGGGCACCAGCCAGTCCAGCTCTCGAATGCACTCCTGTCTGAAAGATAGTAGAAAAGCCCTCAGACTTTACTGGTCAACTGAGTGAGAGACTCCACAGCTCTCCTACACCTGAGTCCACTGTAGTTCTTCATATTTTGCCACTGAAAATGTCAGGATAACCCTCTTTTCTTGCAGTGTAACGTATCGCTAGCCACTCATCTGTTAATTATGCACTTTATATAGAGTAATCGCAGAACCTCAGGACACCATGAGTCGGAATTTCCCAAGTGCCATTAAAAGGTGCAATAGGGAAATCTGACTCCCCAAGAGAAGTGAAATTTAATATGCAAATCTGAAGCAAACAACCAGAAGTAGTTACCCTGACACTTTGAAAGTAATCAGCAAGAGCCTCCACGCAGCAAACCCAACAAACTATCCACTGAACCCAGTGTGTGCAGAAGGTAAATCATATTTACTTAACGCATCTATCTTGTGTGTGCGTCCCCTCATCCAAAAAATACCTCAGAACAACCTTTCCGTAAAAATATGTTTAACACACGCTAACTAGCAATTAAAGGTATGGCTTAAGAGATCTGCTACCCAAGTAAGGGATAAATAAACACATAAATAAATAAAACTAGCACATCACACCCGAGTACCAAAGCCCACAGCAAGCCAGCACGGCTGGCACACCGTCTGGTCCCTGGCAGCCTTCTGTTTACACTGTGTAACATCAATGATAATCCCCACAGGCGCAGGATTGGCTTTTCAAGCAAACAACGCAAACACCATAACAAACTGAACCAGGAGAGTGGTTAGCCAGTTAGATCTTTATAAAGCAAACAAAAAAATTGATGAAGTCTCACATGGGCTTCTCGCCAGCAGGATAAAGAACCTGGGACAAGTCCTGGTCCCATAGGCAAAGCCAGAGGAAGCTCTGCCGCCGACTCTCAGAATAAGAGCATCAAAAAATGTCAAGCCTTGTAACTGCAAGACCACACTGCATTTTAGGATTCTGCTTTCTGGACAATGCCTGCTAGAGAGCTAACGTTTCAGCCAAGGGCAGCAGAAGGGAAAGCCGAGACATCTGTTACACTGGTTGCCTGAGCTCTGGTGCCATCACTGGGGCAAATGCCTCATCAGAATCATCTCAGAGAGTGGCTTCCAGCCACGCTCCTATGTATCCCACCTGTTTAGGATCACTAATTCTGTTTTTGGCTGAGTTCTTCCATGTGTTTCTTGTTGGTTGACTCACTTTGGCAATACGCCCTTGTTTGCACCAGAACCGTGTGTAAGCAGCTGCTTGCTTCGTGGACTCCAACAGCACAGAAAGCTGAAAGAGCCGCTTGATGGAGGAAACAACTGAACCCGAAAGGAAACCGGTTCAGAAATTTTAACCTATTTTTAAAAAATGGCATATATTCCTGGATGTGTATTAGATTTTCTTAGTTCCTCCCCATTCAGCAGCAGTACCTGGTCCTCACCAATTAAGGATGCCCTGTAACTTGGCAGCAGCTTGCCATTAAGCTCCACTCTTTGCTGTCCCCATCACACCGCTTCTACCTGGGGCACATTAAACATGTTGATTTTCTGTAACCAACTGTCTTTTCAGAGCATATAATATGCCACATAACCACACATCATTTCACCCAAATCTTTGTCCATGACTTGCAAAGTAGATCCAAATACATAGAAACAACCAACTTTGGTTTATAAAAGAACATCAAAGTGTAGAAAACCAAGCCACAATCCAGTATTGTGCGAAATACAAATCTGAAATTATTTCTGTCACAACATGACCTCCACCATGTACCACACTGCACCATGCTCCCCGCCTCTCTCTTCCTCAAGTGCTGAACCACCATTTGCTTTTCTTTGGGGTATTTTTGAACACAAACCAACAAATTAGCTGAGTTGCCATTCAAACAAGAACTTCAGCTCCTGTGGGCAGTAGAGACTTGTTAAGTGTCAGAGTTTGTTAAATGACAGAGATCTGCCTAT
The DNA here is from genome assembly GCA_013396935.1 of Baryphthengus martii. Classification (NCBI taxonomy): domain Eukaryota; kingdom Metazoa; phylum Chordata; class Aves; order Coraciiformes; family Momotidae; genus Baryphthengus; species Baryphthengus martii. The sequence continues at coordinate 162,578 of VWZK01006116.1, forward strand.
TACTGTAGTCAATAAAGTACATGGCCTATTTCTGAGCAGGATAAATGAGCTAACGAGTATGATGGGGAGTCAGCTACTCCAGCCCTTACCACTGACTTACCTAGGCAAGCTAATTGGATGGTTTCAGTCCTAAGTAAGATGACTATTACTGACAGTAGTATTATGATATATTTACTTTCCTAGTGTAAAACTAAATTAATATTTGAAGAGTGCTCCATGATCCTCCTTTACAAAGCTCGGCTGAAGTCTCAGTGCTATTTCAACAACAGCATTGCCTTTAGCTGGCACCCCTCTGCCTACTACTGCCCTTTGAAAGATGAGCAAGAGAAAACTTCATTGGGCTTAAGTCACCCCACGGTGTACTTTACACGTGTTCTCCATCACCCCTGAGGTCCTGCCTATGGTCCACGCTGAACTTGGCAAGACAGCACAGACACTAGCCACCAGTCACCTTGCAAATCCCAAAGAGACTCCAAGTACATTATGTCTCTTTACTACCACTCAATTCACAAATAACTTTTACTTTCCATGCATGAAGGCTAGGTATTTAACACTTAGTTACCCCTAAAATAAATTAACCAAAGCTTATTGCACATTAGTGGTGAAACAGAAACATATGCGCAGCTCCAGGAATTCAAGCGATGTACATTAGGTTGCTTTCTTAAATTGTGAATCAGTTTATACTAGTTAGCACCCTGAAGCAGCAATTTTACTACACAGGCTTTTTAGCAAGATGGGCTGTTACGCTACCAGCTGAACAAGCATTTAAGAGATCAGAGACCAAGAAGAAGTCAGATCCTGGCTGTTATACAAGCACCATTTACTACAGCAAGACAGACAGTCGCTCCTTGCCTCTACTCTGCAATGGTCAACAATAAAAACCGTTCTGATTTAACCTCACCAACGGAAGGACCAAGCCCACCGACTGGCTTCAAACTACACTTTTATAGCATGGCCTGGAAGCCCCCCACCCTTGAAGTACATTAAGATACATACTCTATCCTCTATGCCCTCTCGTCTTTCCTATAAAATAGGCGGTCATTCATAACACGAGCAGAAATCACTTCAGCTCCTATTTTTTAATATTTCCGTATTTCCAAATCCTTTTTTAACCCCATTTCTCCTTATTCTAGTTCTCCTAAGTTTTGACTTATATTTCAGAGACTTTTTTGGTGCTCACATTTTGCTGATGCCTCTCTCAGTCAAATGTAGGATTGGCATGATGAAAAATGTTCTCATTCTCTTATTACACTGCATGGGACTTGTTAAAAACTGGATGCTGCATAGTGTGATGAACTTGTTTTCTCTTGGATTGCTTCATCTTCCTTATTTCTACCACCACACTTCACGGGAATTTCTGTCATCATTCTTGATACAGTCACACACAATTACATGATTATGAGAGGGCAAAAGAAATAATCCAGCTAACACGGACACTTTCATTCATCTTGCCAAGCTTTTGGCAAGACGCAGCACAACTACTTGCGACACGACACTCCATGGTCAAGTGAATACACCTATGAGTCAATGACAGCAAAAGTTGTACTGGCATTATTTATTTGCTGAATGGCAAAACATCAATAGAATCCATTTAGTGGACTCCACAGATTCTATTTAGTTATCTGATTTTTTCCCCTCAACACATAATCAATAGCGTGTTAGTTGCTCCTTTTGTATGGGAGATGGGAAGCTGGCAGACAGGAGCTTGCAAAAATACCAGCTTCTCCTCTCCCTCTCAGGAATCTCTGAGTGCTGGCAAGCATCCTTACCAGCAAGCTTTTGAAAAGAGAGCTGGACTTGGACCCTACAAGAACTGAAGCACGCGTTTAAGCTGGGTAATTAACAGTTCCACAGAGAGTCACAGAACAAGTCATGGACAGTCTATGCAGGACTTGGGACTTCAAAATATAGAAGATACCCAGCTCCTTAAGCGCAGTGTTTGCTATAACTGGTATTTATCAATTGTATCACAAAAGAAATGTAATTACTTCTACAGTATCAGTAAAAAATCTCATGTATATTTTAAGGCAGATGTAATGGCTCTTAGAATTTAGCAAGAGAAAAAACACTTAAAACCAGATAACAAGTTTTTGGAAGGTATTTCTCAGCTTAAGGATGACAAAAAAAATGACAGACACTAGGGAGAAGACAGCAATATTCCAACAAGACAAGACAAAAGTATGGACAGCTTTGCTTAAAATAAGCCACGTATGCTTTGTAACATCACCAGAGGATACCTGTCAAGGCTGGCATTTATGATCTACGGACAGTAAGAGATACCTTTAGGGCAATGTTCTACACCTACCTGTAGTGCAGATACAGATCAAACATTACAGAGATATTACGCCAGTAAAAAAAAAAATCTAACAGTTTTTTTTCTTTTTGATTTTTTTTTCAGGTGTGCTGGCTATATCATTTCCTTTCTGGTCAAAGAATTAGTTTTCTTGGATGTCTTATAAATATGTATATCTGACAGGGCTTCAGAGAAAAATAGAAAAAGATTCCTTAAGAAAAGAGCTGGATGGTGGTGGGATTCTTCTCACTGTTTAGTTTTTGTGGCATACATTTCTGTTTTAATTACACAACTACTCAAGTCTTCATTTTTTAAGTGTTCATTAAATGTTTGATTACTTTCATTATTGTTAGGTTTTGTTCTCCTCCTATCTTCCTCTGCTATTTACAAAACCTGATGCAGACAGTTGACCCAACTTCTGCAGTCCTAATTTTGGGACTACCTCATCACACAGTTGATCTCTCACCAAGAATGCTGCTAATGCTTGTGCTGAACAAGTTGCACTCACCAAGCATTCCCCAAACTACATCCGAAAACACCGAAATCCTTACAAAAGTCTTCAAAAGTAACCAAGTGCTTTAAGGGTCCTGTTACAACACAGGCTAGAAAGAAAACCAAGACCTGCAAAAGCAGAACCCCAGAGATGTAAATTGTGACTATAGTATAGTCCCTGTTGGAAAGTTCTCCATGGAAGAATGTCTGAACTTCAGCAACACTGATCTTATTTCCATGAGGACAGTGGAAATGAATTTCTGTTTTCCTGTTACCTTAAAACCACATTTCCAGGACTCCAGCTGGGCCTTCAGCTGGCTCCATGCAGATCATTGGTACAAAAAAAAAAAAAAGGGGGAAAACTTCAAGTGGATTTTCCACACTTTCTGCTCTGTTTTACGCTACCTAAATTCTTTACTACTTTATAAATAGAAATATCAAAGAGAAAAAAGGACTGAACTATGACCCTAATGGCTTGGTGTTCTGGGGGCTACTGAGTCAGTTGACTTGTTTCAACAAAGAAGCAGGAGGCTGGGAAATGAGTTCATATTGTCACAGGTCTACTGGGCTGAAGAGGTATCTGAATTTTCAAATAAAAGCAGGAGGAGAATGCCATCAGTAAAATACATCTACATGAATACAAAATGTCTTGGGTTTTTTGTTGGAGTTTTTTTGTTTGGTTGTTTTTTTTTTTTCCTCAAAATATAAATTTCTTTTAGCTCTGGAATAACTGAACCAGAATATTTCTATAACGAAGGACAAAAACTAGTTGTCACTAATTACTGACCAGTCAATGAATATTATTCTTCCTCATTGTTTCACAGCGGAAAGCCATTAATGAGCTTTCTAATTTTCGGAGATGTGATGGTTTAATGGGGAACATGCTGAGACTCAATGGAGTCCTGTTCGCTAGCAGACATTTGGGACAGGCTGTCACCACACAAAATGCTTAGCAACACAGCATCAAGTCTTAATTTTTTATGATGCACTCTTCCATCTTCATAAATGACTTTAAACTATTCCTATTTCAGATCCAAGTTTGCCTTCTTTGCTCTCCAAGACAAAAAAAATAAACCCCAAGATGACGAAAAGAAAGTCAACAGCACTTTTTCAAATTTTTGGGTTAAGTGACTATTCAAGCCTATTAAAGAAAAATGAAAGGAACATAAAATAAAAGTCAATAAATTTTAAACTTCAGCTCTACTCCTTCTCTGCTGATTCACACATGGACAGAAAAATTAAGATGTTCCTTGGAGCTTTTTAATGCAAAGAAATCAACCAGGTATTGTCCAGTACAAAAGCATTTTATGTTGAAGAACTGTACTCGCCATTAGAATGATATCAAGATGCTTCAATTTAAAAAAAAAAAAAAGGGGGGGGGGGGGGGAGAATAATTTTTTGTCACTAGTGCTTGCTCACCTTTTTTTTTGTGCATATCATTTAGTTTTGCTTTTGGTTAATTCTGTCATATTTAATTCTCAAGAGCTATCAGCAAGAATGGTTGTAAGGGCATTTCAAGTGCTAGCTCACTCCAAAGCAGCTTTTAAAATGGAAACCGCAGACAGCAAGTGCACAGGATGGCACAAGAAAACCTCAGGCATTCAAAACACAGAATAAATTTGCCTATTCTGTGCAAGGAATACTCTGCTCAGATGAGCGTGTCTCACCATTTCAAGCAACTGTTTTTTAAAAGATACTAAAGGAACATGAATTTTTCCATCAGACTTAAGCATAATATAAGAAACAAAGCTTGAAAAGTCATGAGGAGATACGTAATCTACTACAAAGTCTTTTAATGATGGCTGATTTTAAATAATGACTCCTCCACTGTTTTTCTTTATAGTTCTCTTTTTTCCTCATTTATAGAAGACAATATGAAGAAACAAAATAATATTTTACTTTGCAGAGAGCTCTTCTGCCTTTAGGAAGGTCCTCATTAAAACAGGTGAAAGGCAAATCCTGCCTGTTACAAAATTGCCGTCGAAAGGCACACTTAGGAACTGGATCCTATCATTACAGTGCATGAGTAAACTGGTTAGGAACTTATAAAGACAGAACTTAGCACAGACCTCAGCTATTGGATTTTCTTTATGCCTCTCTCAGAGAATAAACACAAGTGACCGTGGTTTACTCGGCCACGTGAGTACTTCAACCAACACTCAACCTGAAATTCACTCTGTGACTCAAACTTGGCAGTGCAACATTAGCTATGGTGCTGTAAAACTAACTTAAGAGAGTATCGCGGTTATGCCGCCAGCAAGCGTTTGCTGTCAGTAGGGCAAACTATTTGTTAAACTACACCTTGGGAGCTGTAGTCTAGAAAACACACTCCAAGAAACAAACAGAACAAAACAAAATTTTAAAAAAAAAAAAAAGGAGGAAAGGAAAAAGAAAAGAGAGAAAATACTAAAAAGATAGAGGTAGGGAAAAAAAAAAAAGGTGAAAAAAATGAGAATAAAAAAGAAAAAAAGGGCGAAGAAGAATAAAGGAAAAGCTCATTGCAAACTAGCATCGTTCAGCTTGATAAATACAAAATAACAGGCTTTGAATACAGAAAAGACATCAGCAAATGATCTATTTTCCACATCCATAATGCAGAGCACAAGTGGGTGGCCTCTGCTGACAGACAGGAAAATGGAGGCTGAGCCCTGGAGAGCATTTCCCTCGCAGGCAGCGGTACAGGAGCAGCGGAAGGGAGGTGTCTGCCAGGGGGGTCACCCAGTGCCCTGGGACCCCCAGGGCTGTGGCAAGTAGAGCAATGACACCGTCCCTACTCCATACATTAATACTTTTTTTACGTTTGGCCTAAGTATGATAACTAACTGGTGCATAATATTTCAAATATGTAACTAAAAAAATGTACTCAAAATGTACTGAATGCAAGTAGGATGGTTGGATATGAGTTAGGACAGCCTTTACTAAAACAACCACACCCTCAGTTCTCTGAGGTCTTTCATTTTGTTGTTGTTTGGGGTTTTTTTTCCCCTTCAATTGGATGCTCATTCCCTCATCTGGATGCCAGGTTAACAACCACTTACCAGGTAAAACCAAATCAGCACATTTATCTTAAAATTATCAGCACTAGAAGGTACCAGCTACCAAGCTTGTGGAAACTGGCTCCTGAATCTGCAAAAAAAGCCTTTATAAAGTCAGAAATGGTTTAGGAAATGGTCAAGCTTTTGTTTTCTACTATGCTTTATCCTAAACAAACCTATCTCTGGAAAAAAATCCAGGACTTCAAACACCAATTATTGATTTCTTTAAAAAAAAAATAACAAAGTGGCTAACACTTTTCAAATAGACTTTTCAAACTGAGGCTGGGGACAACAGGGAGGGAAAAGGAAGCTTGCACCTAAGGCTTGACCTTTTAAAAGTAAACTTAAGGAAAAAAAAACCCCAACATCAAGTAGCACACACTAAGGAAATCAAACACCAGCCAACCCACCTAAGCTTGCTGGTGCAGTTGAGGGGAAAGCTGATTGTCTCCCCTGTGCTACAGAACACGTGCCTCCGATGAAAGAGTTAACCTCGCAGAAACAGGTTTGGGGGTGTAAGTCACTGACAGCTTTATTCAAACACATTAATGTCTCCAAACAGGAGCCTCCGCAGGGTGATACAACTTAAACAGTTTGAAGTAACCAGCCATAACTGGACTTTATTAACAGGGCTTTCTTCCAGAGTCACTTCAAAAAAACCAGTTATCAGAAGACTCGGGTCTTAACCAGAACAAGCCTTTTTTTACCGTGAATTTAAGTTACAGTAGCACATCTGTTATTGCAGGATTCATTTCAGCCTTCAGCAGCTGCAGAGGTACAAGAAACCCAGCGAGTGAGTCACAGGCCACAGCTACACATATTTATCCGAAACGCTAATGATATTCCAGTGATACGCTCCGCTAGCCAACATTTCTGGGTCATAAAGTGCAGAAGACAAGTATTTGGTAGGGTGAACGCCACCCTTCAGGACACCCCGCGTGCCAACCAATGGCCAAAACAGGCCTGCCCACAGCTATGTACATCCCCGTGGAAAGTCCACCTGGATGAGTGTAGCAGCTTCCTTCGCCTGGAGCTCCTGGGTGAGCAGGCAGGGGTTGCTCTGTGCGGTGCAAATGCAAAGGAGGCTCCTGCATATGTAGGTGAGGTCAGTCACCCAGGGGATGGATACACTAGGACAACCGTGCTACTAAAGCTCGACCCGCTCCTAGGTGAAGACGTGCCCCATCCAGCCAGAAAGCTCTGGCATCTTTTCGCTCCAAAGTAGCATTTCTTTTGCTCCATCTGCTGCCACAACGGGAGAGAGCACCAAACAGCTCAGGAAGGTGAACAGAATAACTAACTGAAATTCAAAACACAGAGGAGGCAAAGCCCAAGCTACTTTGCAATGCTTCCTCCTCCAGAGATAGGGGATAATGACAACACACGGTACAAAAGCTCTCTGCTGACGCTAGAGCAATTTATCAATAGTGCACTTTTCCTCCAGGAACACAGAGTAGACTGTGAAATGCAACCACCTCTCAGACAGAAGGCGAGTGCTTGTCTGCAGAACATCACAGACCATAGCAACAGCACAATCCAAAAACCACTGACTTTTAGCAAGTTAAAACAGGGAAGAAATGTTGACAGACAGACAGACAGAATGAAACATACGTCCAGAAGAGAGAGCATTCACACACACATCCTGAATAATTTGCTTTGTGCTCCTGCGTGATCAGGACTACCTGAGCCTGCATGACGAGCAGCTTTTCTAGAAAGACAGCCGTCACTCCTGTGTTTTGTTGTTATTTGAATATTGTCCTAACAGATCACAAAGATTTTAATTTTAACTAGATTGCCAGAGGTTCCCTCTAGCTTTCGCAAGTCAATAAATGGTTAAGCTGAGCATAAAGAGCTCTAGAGGCAGGATGCTCACAGGAAATACGGGATTTCAGTGCATGGGTCCTCCTATCGGCTCATTCCCACAAAGGCACCTGCAGCTCAGCAACAGCTTCCTCACTGAAGGGCCTATCAGTTAAGAACCCAAAGTCAAATTGAAATTTTATCTGAATGAGAGGGGTGACCTGGAGTCCTGCACACAGCCTTCAGAGGACAAGATCCTCTGAATGGCCAAAAGAAAAGTCAATCTTCTTGACTTGCCACTCCCCAAAGCTTCGTTTTTATCAGTAGGCATACAAATTGCTGTACGGTCCAGTCACGGCAACAACACAGGCGAGCGCTTTTTGCGCAGCGCGAAGCAGCACGAAAGAGGAGACGTTCCTGCAGCGGATATCGCAGGGTGAGCACAGCTGAATGGGAAAGTTGTTCGACTCTCCTTTTCACCGCTTGTTGATTGCGTCCCGGTGTCTTCTGCAAATCCGGGACAACGCAGCTGTGTCCATCGCTACTGTAATCCGTTCTAAGGTTCGCCATGTGTGTAAGGAAGCCTTCACAATAAAATTCAGTCACAATTACTAGCAGTGTCAGGGGAACCATATACAGCTGTATGAGCAAATGAAAGAATTAGTCCCTTAATACATCTTTAATAGGCCATAAACCATCCTTGCATAACCCAGCATTATAGTTTGTCTACTTTAATTCTCTTCAACTCAAGTACAATAGGCTAAGACAGTTGTCCAAACAACCTCTCAAAACAGCTACCACCCACTGCTCCTACAGAAGAAGGATCAAATTAATGGCTACAGACAGAATTTACTAAGCTTTGGTCATCTTCCAGTATTTTTAGCTCATAAATCATGGTAATGTAACTCTTACACATCTCAGAAACAACAATAAAGAGGCTACATGAAAATTTCAAATAAAACAGGCTTATGCAATGATTACTGACAGAAATATCACAAGATTGACTTGAGAATAAATTCCTATCTACTACCATATTTTCTGTCAAATCAAATTATCCCTATTTCCTCCCATCTTTTCCCCCTACCAAGAGATAGAGTGAGCAAAGTAAAATGCAGTAAAAAAGCGAACCCTTGTGAGACTGTTCCCTGCCTGAACACTCTTCTACCAGAAGTCTGGGTTAATTTTTAAGCTATTGATCTAAAACTAATATTAAAACAATTACTAAAGCAGCAATACTTTGTTAAAATACATTGCATTTCAAATTTGACATAACCCAAGAAGGTAAACAGAATGCCAGGGCAGAGCAGAATTTTATTAAAACGCTGGATATAAATAAAAGCATGTGGAAAACAAGAAAATTTACACACATTTATCAGTTACACATGTCTTTCTATTCTTTTTACAAGTGGCATTTTAAGCATCAGGGAAGTGCTCTTAATGCAGCCTAGATTCTTAGTGCAATGATTTAATTTGATCACAGAAGAAGGTGATACAGCTCAAGGAACTTTGACTCTGTTTTTTGAAACATTACCATCTCTCATGACTATGCAGAACCTTTTGGGTCTATCAAATTTTGTAATAATTTTGAAAACAGATGTGTGATCTCAATACCTAATTTTCAAGTGCCATCTAGTGGTTATTTTCATTTTTATTTCAAATTGTATTTTAAAATAACTTTCTTCACTTTTTAAATTTGAAAAAAAAAGTTTGTTACTTCTATCCCCTACTGTTATTTTATTATGCAACTCTTGGCCCTGCAGTGCTAATTAAATACTTAAATTAGGCCTAAATTTAAGCATTCTGATGGACTGAATTTGGGCCAGAAGAGAGATGACTTCTGGACTAAGGAATTAAAAGAAAAAGCAAAAAAATCCCAGCCTTATCCATCTTATCTATAGAAACAAAACAGTGCATAAATGTCAGTTCATTATTTACAGGTTTTTTTCAGTATAGCTTAGTGACTTTTTAATAAGAAAATTCTGACATGTTAAGGTCCCTAAGTAAATCAGGACCTCAACTGAACATTTGAGAACATCCTGGAGAATAAAGCATGTTCTAAGCACTCCTTACACCAGGTAAAGCCAAAAATCCACAGCGACATATCAAGAGATTCCTGTTTTACACTCAACCCAACCTGTGATCTTACACAGGCCCAGAACTTTGATATTCAGCTAAGTATGGTGACTTTATTAGTCTCATAATGGGAACAATTGCTTCAGATCTTCAGTCTCCCAGCTCAAAAATCCTCTTATTCTTCAAGCATAGGGAACTGGGCTGACTAAGTATGCCAAAAAATGACTAAACAGCGTGCTCAAAAAGGCATCAAATCTGTACTGCATGCCATGCAGTCAGCCTGTGTGAAACATGCACAGCACATCAAATCCTGAACGCACATGTGCTTTTATCACCATCCGGAAATTCCCAGACATGAATAAGGAAGTCAGTGTCAGGCAGCCAATCAACCAGTGAAAATATCTGGGCTTATTTAGAATGAACCTCAGAGTCTAAAGGGAAGATGTTCTACTTTCATAACATACTTTTGACAGAGTTACAATAGACATAGAGTTTTGTGTCTATTCATCTCTATAGATAAAGTATTAGTACACGGAGTTTGAGATGGAGCCAAAGTTTAAAAACAACATTATCAAACATCATCATCTATTATTTTTCTACTGAAAGACTTGTTGGTTACCTTGCTGTGGCAGAATCAAATTCACTGAACAAAACCTACAAAACTAAAAAACAACCCCAAGAACCCCAAGCTCAGGTCTTACTCATTCTGTCTTGAATCCACATTTCAAAGCACTTGAATAAAAGAGCAGTGTCTCACATTCGTAATGCACACAAGCCCTTAAACACACTGTGGAATGTGTCTAATGAATTTGGGGCTCATCCAACATCTTCAGCGTAACAATCCACGTACAGGTCCTGGAAAACTTACAGGATACTGCAACTATCTCTGGGCAATTAGATAAAAAGCAATGCAAAAATTCAGAGATGGCAGGAAATCTCAAAGCTGCCTCTGAATGCAACAACAGAGCACACACAATGCCAGAAACAGTACTAAATTTTCCTAACACAGATAAAGAAAAGAATAAAGAATGTTACTTTAAAAACTCTCAGAAGGAACAGTACCTTCTTGCACATCTAGCCTCTGTTACCCAGCACATTAAACTCCTCCTTCAACAACTACTGAAATAAAATAATTTTAAGTAAGTCCCACAGTTCCATGTCTCATTGCCTAAACTGTTGCACTTCACTGTTCATCTTATCTATTAAATCAAAATGTGCGTGGAAGTTTTGGCCTACGTGGCTGCTAGCCCTTTTCAGGAAGTGTATTTTGTGTATTCCCTCAGCTGTGTGCCCAGTGGGAGCCAACACACCAAAATAATCTGAAGCGAGTTAGCCAAGAACTTCCCCCAGAATGCCACACAACACTGATGCTAAGGCTACCGCTTTTTTTGAGGATGAAATGTAGATGCAGGTGAAATGTAAGCTATAATTCTGCATGCAGTCTTAAGATACTTTATTTGATGGAAATGGCCTATAAGGTCAAACCCACACAGCTTAACTAAAGAAAGGGACTAATTTTACTGTCTTTCATACAATAATTTTTAAAACTGCTTTAACTGAGAGCCACACAAATACCAGTATGAATTCGGAAATCCTGTAAAATGGCAAATAATATTCACAAAGATCAGAAGTGTGTAATTGAATGCACCCATATTTAACAGTTAGCATTCCACTGTAGCATTATAGCCACATTCTCCTGAGGCTCAAAGGATGTTGTGCACGAATGACTTCAAACTCCTGAAAGAAAGCAAACTACCAAGAAAATCGGTTCTTTGCCAGGGAGGTAGCTTTATACCATAAGACGGTTTTCAGCGTTTTCCCTAAAAATATCTCACCCAGATAAGCTTCAAACTAAACCCTCAGAAGTAAGCAGGGCTGTAGACAATGCTCCCATTCTCAGGCCATATGCACACTCACAAATGTTGCAAAAATGCATCACCACCTCGAGTTCTGTTGAACATAACAGTCTCTTTTAAGGAGAAAGAGACTTGGCTTATTTTTAATTCATGGAAAGACAATCACATGATTCAGCAATGTCCACTTTAAAAGATCTAAAGCTAGGAATATGACACGAGTTGCACGTGAAGGATTTAGGGCAAATATTTTTGTAGTTCCCCTTAAAACCAGACAAGCTAATTATTAATTTCCATCCACTAACAAACCATTATTTCAAGAAAAGAGAAATATTAAAGACTGTACTCATAACACCTGCTGAAGGCAAGCCTAAGTTCAAAGCTGGATCGTGCTGCTCAGGAGCCTGCCCAGGGATGTAGAATCCACCATCTCTTTTGGCACCTACTCCACCACTTTCACAATGGAGGATGTTTTTCCTTATGCTCACCAGAATTTACCCTGCTGCAATGTGAGACTACTCTCTTTTGCCTGCCCTCTCACTCTGCACCTCTAAGAGAAGCCTAGCTTCATTCTCTTCATAATTGCCCTACAGACAGTTGAAGTCCCTTGGCCTCCTCTTCTCAGCCAAAACACATCCAGCTGTTTTCAGCCTTTCCTGGTATGTCATGTGCTCCAGACCCAACCACCTCAGTGGTCCTTGACTGCGCTGCTCCCTCTAGTTCTTTGGTCTCTCTTGTATGGGGGTCCAGAGCCTCAGAAGCGCAGAGTGGGAAACCCCCTTCTCAATCTATGGCTATGTTCTTGCTCACATAGCCCAGCCTTTAGTTTGCTTTTGTGGCTACAAAGTCATGCTGCCAATTACTATTCAATTTACTGCCCATTAGGATTCCCAGGTCTTCTCTGAAAAGCTGTTTTCTGCCTTTCTTTTTGTTGAACTTTATGGGGTTCCTGTTAGCCCACTCCACCTTTCTGAAATCCCGCTGAATGGCAGCTCTGCTGTCCTGCATATCCACTGCTTCCACCAATGTGGTGTCACCTTTGACTTTAAGGATGCACACTGACACCAGTGTCAACCCCCACGGAATATCACCAGTAACTCTGCCAGTTTAACGCTGAGCCACTGGTTCAGCCAGTTTTTTCATGCATTGTGAAATCCATCCAACCATCCATCCAATCTGTATCCAGTTTGGCTCCAGGGATGCCAATGAAAGTGTCAAAAACTTTAAGTACCAACACAGTAAGGCTTCTCTGCTCTCCCCTTGCTCACAGCACCTTGTTTCCATCACTTCATCACATTGATCAGGCACAATTTGCCCATGGTAAATTCATGCTTGACTGTTCACAGTCTTTTTTTTTTTTACCCTTTAGGTGCCTGGAAATGGCTTTCCTGGGGACCAGTGCCACAATCCTCCCAGGGACTGAGCTGAGGACAGCCAGCTTGCTGTCTCCCACGTTTCCTTGTGCTTTACAACACAATTATAACACCTCAGGGTTCAAGTTCTTCCTCTTGCATGATCCATGAGAATGAGGACACTGTTTCATTTGACCTGCAGTAACCTGAGATTACAACCACGTTACCATATTTGCCAGTAATTCTACATGCAGAAGACCTGGACCAATAGCTAGAGAATAGGTAGCACAGCCTCTTTGGCTCAACCATTCCTGTATTTTTTTCAGAAAGCTACCCAATACTACAAATCCAAGTTTGCAAACACATGTCCCATTGAGATTTAAACACAGCATGGTATTTTCATTGTGTTTGGAAATGTGAGTCCAATTTAGTCCAAGCTTTCCTTCATATTTTCATTTTTTAGGAAGTCTGTTTTTTAGCAGGGAGAAGAGCATGAAGTTACCATGATTCTGAGAAAAGCATTTAAAAATAAAACACTGAGCAAGTAAGAGAGGAAGAGCAAGCAAGTCTGCTTCTTGGTCAAGTACTATGTGCAATTTAAGAAGAAGATAACAGTGCTTGGCACCTCATGAACAAATTCTTTCTCAAATCAAATGTTTAACATCCTCAGAGATCTACTGTGGACGATCCAGCTCAGAATTCCGTCGCTCTGTGCTCAAGGGCCTAAACACAAACAAGTCTTCCCTGAAAGTCTAGGTCCTTGATAAGCTGGTAAGCAACTCGACAGACAACCCTACGTGATTTGCTTAGGCAGGACTTTTCAAATCGAGTTTCGAAAATAAGCTTGCTCTATTTGCCACAGTTTGGAGTTTGGCAGAAAATAGGGGGAAGGTCTTTTAAATACTCTAGGATTACTACAGGATGAATTAATTTGGCAGCAATTTCTGTGATACATGGGTCTCTCACAAGCCTTAAGTGGCGACACAAACAATCTCATTGTGAGAGACTGAGGTCAGCCCACAAAAGAACCAAACACTTAAAATCAACTTCAGACAGTTCCTTTTACGAGTCATCCAGGTTTGTAATGAAACTTCCTCAGGGATAGGTGTTGGGTTTTTTTTTCCCCGTTTTAAAAGATTTTAAATGGAGGGGTACTTTGGAACATAAAAAACCCTCTCAAATAAAAAACTCTCTCAAATGTGGCTGTAGATCCTTGCTTATTAAATGCCAGGCTTTTAAGGAAGCCCTCTCAGAATGGGTGAATTTTACACATGTGTGGATGCAACTACATACCATTCATTAAGCAGTAACTCAGAAACCTCTGTCTCTGAAACACTGAGTGTGGTCCTTTATCTTCTGATGCCCGCTCACAATGCAATACAACTCACAAAGATGAGCACATTTTACCACTTCATAAATCAAGATCTTAAAAAGTCTCAGTTAAAAAAACCAAAGCTCTTAAAATACCAGCCAACAAGCCACAACTCATTGAGGCTCTCATCACTCTCAAAAAATTATCCTCTTGTGTACCTAATGTTTGCAAAAGCCACGGGAAACAGATGGGTTTCTCCTGAACGCTTTGGGTGTCAATAATGGCCAGGCTACTGCGGACAAGAAGATACTTGTTATGCGGCTTCCTGTTCCTTGTGCTCCTGGAGAGAGTACATTCTACTGCCTATGCCAAGTTCATTATCTACAGCTTGAGCTCCTCTGCTGATCTGAACTGTGATGTAGTAGTAAGGGAAAGAAGCAGACTTAACTGTGGATGTGCCAGGTTATTTGATCAATCCTACTTTTTTCATGCTACTACTATATGAACTTGGTAGAGGTACTTCTTTAGTTCAGTGGACTCGATAAGGACAATTTTTTCCCTGTCAACAGTAACAAGAGTCCTGAATTCCTGCTCTTTGGGAAACATCACAGCACCTTCATTAAGTTACACTGCAGACAGCTTATAAATTTCCTCCTGATTGAAAAGGTTTTCTCTGGAACATGAAAAGTGGAAGATGAATTGACATCTCTGTGCTTCAACATCTTTCCTCCTTTTCTGCTTTCATTGCATCGGATTCAGTGACTCATCTCAGTCGTAAAGACTAAAACTGGGTTTGTGAAAAACGTCTCTTGGTAACTCTTTTTGACATTGGCATTAAATACCCCCGTTTGCCTTGTATCACAGTTACATTATGACAAGTCAAACATTCGTCTAGAGCTTAGGAAGAGCAAATGAATTCTCATCATTGTAAATACTCTCAGTTCAAGGGCAAAGTCAGCTAGCTCAGAGGAAAATATACGCCACCTCCAAAGTCAATTATCTTCAATTCGCACTTAAATAGCACAGGCCTAGTGCTGAAGAAGAAACCCACAAAGATAGACAGCACAGATTCCTTTAATGTGAAAGAAAAAGTACTCAGCAAAAAAAATTACACATCTTGAAAAGGAGGACACCACAAGACCACCCATGGCAGCAGCAGCTTTCAGTAACAATGCAACCAGTCAGAAAGCTGATTTAAAGAAAGAAAAAAAAAATATAAAAAAAGTTGGAAAAGATTTGATACAGGCACTCCTAACTGACACTCAAGCCTGGAAAGACAGTGCTAACACATAAAACAGGCTCCCTCTGCTGCCAAGTCTCATGGCCTGGGATTCAGCTCTTTGTGCTCATTATGAACACAAAAAGTGTGGAAAACAGCTGCCTTTTCATTTGGGGTTTTGTTGTTGTCAGCTATGCTTTTTTAACAAAGCCTTGTACACCTCAAAAATACACAGCAAAGCCATAAACTGGAAGAGCTGCAGTCAAAAACAATGCTGCCACGAGTAGATCATCTCAGTCTGTGGTTTTTCATTGTTATCTCCCCTCTTGGCAAGGCTCTCTGGAGAACCACCAAGAAAGCATCAGAGGTCCATAAAAACTGAAAGGAGAAGTCCTCTAAGTAAGATAAATTTAAACTTTGGGTTCTCATTCTTTTTACGTTATTACCTATTTAAAACTCGCATTTTCTAACCGACAGTCAAAGAAGAAGTGTCTTCATTAAAAAAAACCTCCAACAGTCTGGCTCCAACTAGGTGGTGAAAATTGCTTCTGTAGTTCTCCAGCGGCAAAACCCAAAACAATAAACCTCCAGCCAACGTTAAAAAAGCCACTTCACAACCAAGCCACACCTCAAACAAAATTGGGTGGTTACGATTATAGGTAGGCATTATGGTTTTTATCTTCTTATCTTTACGACCACAGCAAAACAAAGATGAAAATATTGTTTTTCCCTTGTTCTTTTGATCGCTACTTGGGATCTTTGTTGATTGTTTACCACATGTAAAATTGAGCTTTTGTGAAGGACTCCAAAGTTTTTTATGAGCTTTATAAAATGTACTATTATGCCTATGCAGATATTCCTAGACAGAAATACAGATACACGTTTAGATAAGATATATCTACATCAAACTTTGTATACATGTTAGATCATAAACTCAAGGTTTTACATCTACTTACTCCGCTACCAGCCAAGGAGAAACTGCAGCTGTGCCCACAGCTAAGTCAAAACATAGCTTACTGAAATGAAACTATCAATATAAAACTATTCCTGTAAGGACAACAATCGCTGATGAAGTCCCTGATGCAGCACAGCAACAACATCGAGGTTTGCCCTTTTAATAATTATTTGTTGCACAGTCAATTACCAATTAAAAAAAATTGATCATGTCAAAGTAATTGTAAATGATACAATGAAGTCACAAATGTGACGTAGTTCCTATTTGCTGTAATTTTGGTTTACACAAATGTGGTAAATCTGCCTTTAGTTTTTCCTCCATAGCCAATCAAACTCTCTTTTCTGTTTGCATCAGGAACCAAAGCAGGTAGTTTTAAACTGAAAAGCATAACACTAACAGCTATCACCACCTTTGGTCTTCTTGCAGGCAACTCACTTGTTGCAGCAGAAACACTATTTGCCCACCAACCCCACCGCAAACTTTGTCTTGCCCAAAACATTCACCCATCCCATGGAACATTGTGGAGCAGCAGCCAAGAGGACAGGACACTGACCATTCAGTGCTGACAAGGAAACCAAAGATGAACACTCCACACTATGCCCAGAAAATAACCACCAAGTCCTCCTTCCTCATGCTGTGTCCTTGTGACTACAGCTTTCTTTGAAAACACCCAGGTCAACACAGTAGTCACCATCTCATAGCGCTCCTTTAATCACACTACCTCATGGCAGGCGAGTGGCCTTGGCCACTTGCATCCCTGCCTGCAGCTACCACAGGGCAGCACATTGTGTTAGAGCCACCAGGGCAACTGAACAGCATCTTGAATCCTTCACACTGCATGTGAGAGTGGGTGTCCCTCTGATGTCCAAGAGTGGCAACAACTGGTGTCACAGGGCTGACAAGTGCTTCCAGCCAAAGGATTAACCTCAATGTGTGGCATTTTTTTATGTTATGCTTCCTCATTACATAACTCAGTGCTCTTCCAATGTCAAAGACAGTAGAGATTTCACTTGAAACAGCCTCAGCTGCTTCAGAGCAGCACCAAGCCCAGGACTGTACACGGTCCCATTCGCCCCACAAAGCCTGCCCCTGGCTCGCCGCCAGCCTCCTCTCCAAGGGCTTCAAGTTAGGACTTCTGTACATCTTCCCATCTGCAAGCCTCACACCTGCAACAGTGGCAAACTGACTACAAAATACCTTCAAATCATTAGATGGGGTTGCACAGTGAATAAGCAAACTAAAAGGCCCTAATGACTAATGTCTTCCTGCTGTTATTTGGATGTTTTCTCTAAAGTTGATGAAAGAGTGTGCATGGGAAGGGGGGATGTGACAGCAGATATATTAAGATAGCATACCTTGGAGATGATATTTTCTTTAATAAAAGCTGCCATCAGATTTTGTTATGCAAGTTAACAGCACATCAGCTATACCAAGTATCTGTTAGTACTCAGGACAACTCCAGGCAAAACTTGAGAGGATGTCTCCCTTAAGTTCCAAAATGATGTTAGGCCTTTGCCTTACAGAGAGCGGCAATCTTGAATTTACTCTGTTCAGCTTCAAAAACATCGTTAGAAAGGGTAGTGTCTAAAAAAACATCTCTTCTTACCAAAAAAGACTGTGCATTGAAGTATTCTTTTTCCTTGACACTCATTATAAGAGAACAGTACACACACAAAATTATAAACAAGCCACCACACATGAAAAATCCAACCTGTCAAAGGCATCTCTCTGAAGAGGAGATAAGGGATCAAACCAAAATTTAAATCCCCTTCTCTCAGCGTGTTGGGTTTTTTCTTTTCTTTTTTTTTGCTAAGGAAGCCCTGAAGTCTCCGTTGTGTTATCAGAATATATATAAGTTTACACCAAGCTTAGACTCAAAAGTAATTTAAATCAGCATGCACATGAGATGGGAATACACACAGATCACTACCGAACTACTGACACCCTTGTATTCAAAAAGTTTTCTTACTCATCCTCAGACAGTTTGAGATTGTGCCTTCCCTGTTGCATGGAAAACCAGCTTTTACAATTCAGGTAATGACTTATAATACCTATACCAGGTTATGGAAATCAAATCTTACTGAAGGAGAAAAATCCAGGAAGAATGAAAACAAACTGACAGCTTATATGATGCTTGAAGACCTTTGTCGAACTGTTTGTTCTATGACATTATTCTGGAGCAACTCTTCACCATATAGAGAGTACCTGTCAAAGTCAAAGATAAGTAAAATAGATAAGATAGGACAAGTAAAATAAATATGTTCAGCTTTGTAATTTTGTATTTTGTAAATTCTACAATACCGGTGCGCACCCTGTATGCATTGTTATTGACTTGAATGGGTGTTTACTGAAGGAAAACTGACTTCTGATGGGTTTTTTTTCTAACTCCTATCTGAAAAAGCTGTAATGCAGTTATTATATTGCTTTGCACAATAAAAGCATACACAAATGCAGAGAGTGTTTTAAAATGTTCTTACTGGGGAAAGTAAACAGTAAGCAATTTGCCAGAAATCCCACTTTTTATTCTGTTGTATTATACATACAGTGAAATAATGTTTAAATTGAAATAGTCGAGATACAAATTAAAATGTACAACTTTGGGATTTTGTGTCTCTATCAAACTTGTTTATCATACTGTACACACATTTACAGTACAAGAACCAGGAAAGGGGATTTTTACCTTTGGGGAAAAAAAAAGAGACACTCTTCTGAATTATGAATTGCTTTATGACACTAACACCTAGCAAGATGCATCTCGGAAGACCATTTATGCTTCATCCTACTAGAGCTCAGGACCAAGCTGCACTGTATGCAAGCTCTGCAAGCTCTACATCAAATTAGAAGCCAGTTATATCACTCAAAGAGTGTTTGGTATTTGACATTTTGCTTTCTCCAGACTATCTGCGTCACATTATTTTTCATAGGCCATTATGGAAATGCAAATCAGCAAACAGACTTCTAAGATTTCCTACTTGTTTAGGCTATGAAAGTTTTACTACATATATAAGAATGAGCCCTTATTTATGCAATAACTCACATTAGTAAATTAAAACCAACTCAAATGTTTCCAGTTCTTATTTCAGTCTAAGAGTCATTTATTCTCAGTTAGTTTCGGCTGGCTCCTCAACATCACAAAGCTCAGAGGATGCCAGGGGAATAGTGCTGCACTGACTGTTGGAATTTACATCCATGACATAAGCGACTGTCAGCGTGTCACAAAAAACCGATCAGTTTCTGACGAAAGAAACCACAAAGCTGAAGCCTCACAAGACAAATCATTTAGAGTTCACTACTTTGATTTAGGTCAAACGGATTTACGAGCTTAGAAACAGGACTAAGTTACTGCAATCTGAGTAGCTGAGCTGTGTAGTTGACATACATGCGCACTTTAGCCTACAGCAAAAGCCAGGTCAAGCACATTTTTGGCTTATGAAAGTCAAATGATAGAGATTCAAACAGAGAAAATGCATTGAAAGGCGTTTTGTGGAGTCTACCTACTTTACCTCACCACTGGGACAAGAGCATTCCCAGCAGAAGCAGCAGATACTCAGTTACCAAAACTTTATGCTGAAGAAGATCCTCAACCAGTGGTCTGCTGCAAGGTCCATCCAGCAGAACACCAGACTTGCGTTCAGACCACAACACCCACCAGGTGTCCATATTATGGAGACCACTGTGACCACATTGAAGCCTCCATGTGTGAAAACAATGTGCGTGGTGTGTCCTATCACAGGTTTGGCCATGTACCCAACATGTAATGGCCAGCATCTCTGATGATACAAAGGAAGACACAGAAGCAGCTGGCAAGTGTCTGCAGTAGGTTGGCCACCACTACAGTAATGGAAAATTATCCTATTACAGCTGAAGTCTGAGATACAGGTTTGCAGATCAGAGATATAACCCAATCCATTTGTTCACAACTGAACACACTTTTAAAAGGCTCAGACACAGAATCAGATGGTAGCCAGATACTGGCTATTCAACTTACCCTAACCTAACAAAGCTGCTGCCCAGAGTCAAAAGCAAACAAGGACTGTTTGGAGCTCAACATGTGCCCTGCGTTCATCAATTTCTGCACGAAGGACAGCACAACACTGGAGTCATTGAGGCTTCTTCTAACATGATACTGAAGATCTAAATATCAGCTTGAGTTGGAGGAAAAGAGAGAAGCAGGCATCTTCATGAATAGTGAGAGTATTTAGATGCCATAACTCTTGCGTGTTGTTACCTGTTTTAAGCCACAGGGCCCAACCTCAGCAAGGCCATTTTCTTCAAGTGACTACACTGATTCACAGTATCTAGAGGATGCGCACCATGTTATCAAAGAACTTCTTCCACCCCTTGAGCTCTAAAAACCATTATCTCTGGCTTGAAAGAAGTAAAATTTACTCACCTTCCCATCACGACTCCCGGATAAACAGCAACTGCTGCTAAAAGCAACATAACTAGAGAGAAGAAATACTTCAAGATTTTGAAATGTTCACCTAGTGTCTAACAAAAATATTATTCCTGGTGAAGATGTTAGTCTGGAAGCACTGCAGGCTGGAGCTGCCTGCCCAAGCCCAGAGACATGGGCTCCGGAACCCCCCAGGAGCCAGGTGGCCACTGTCTCCAAGGGAAACAGAAGCACCATGGAGACCGGGGTAACTGAAAACTGAATGGCTGCTCCCAATGCTCCTTGGGATGTTCACTCACCTGTTCACTTAGCACCTGCTAACACTTCAAATACTCTCTCCTTTTGATAGGATGAAGTTTGAGAAAAAGTCATCAAGCAAGCAGGAACTGCAAGCAAACCTGCACGTGCATCCCTACAACTCACAACAGCTGGCTTCATAGCACTGGCCCCATTTCATTTACCAGCTCACTAAGAGCCACTGATGAAACAAACATCATCCCCTAGTAAAAAGTTTTTTCAAGAGAGTTTTATGGTACAAAACCTTTCTATTTTTCACTTACAGCCTTTACTAAACACTTGAGCAACAGAACTCTTGGTCTGAGGACCTCACAGCTTAAAAAGTATCTGATCCAGAAAGCCATGCAAAACAGCAACCAACCTCCAAACTGGAAAAGGCCCACAAAGAAGCTAGAGATCTGGAAACTACCCTGACTAATCACATTCTATGTTATGATCCTGGGTATAGTTCATAATCATACAAACAAGAAAATGCAGTCATCCTCCCACCAACGTGTCAGGGGCTTATCCACATGTATCTTAACCGAAAAAAAATCAAAGGCTGACACAGGCATGGAAAGTGGTCTTCACCATTACCTCCCAACGACTCCCAAGTCTTTCCCAGTAACTCCCAAGAGACTTAATTCTAAGAGGCTGGGAGGACAGAGAGAAAATAACAGAGGCATCTCGGCTGAACACCTACTGACATGCTCATGCATCCCTCAGAATTAGGACAGGTTGTTGCTACCTGCTTTACACTAGATGAAGAAAGAGGGGGAGACAGGACTGAGAAGAGAATGGGTTTATCCTGAGTTTCAAAAGACATTTTCTGACTTCTTTCTGCATAATTTCCCCTTTGGAGGGAACAGGGTGAATGATAAAAGGGCTGAACTGACTGATAATCATTTCAAAAGGAAAAACCTAGCTTTCAGAGGTTAATTCAGCTTACGACCCTAAATAAAGCCATGCAACAGAATTTCCAATAAAAAGCTTGGCATAAGGCACAATAATTCCAAACATTATCCATATGAGCAGAACTTAATTTCACTTAAATGTTTATATAGCTTGGACAAGTTTGAAAACACGGCTGTGAAAAAGAGTGGTGTTTCATTATGTGTACTCCTGGGCTCCTCCAGACCACTCTGAACTACTGGGACCAGCCTCTTCGCCTTGCCCATCTTCTCCAAGACAGCATATAGGACCTGCTCCCAGCGATGCCGGATTGCTCAACAGAGGAAAGAGGCGGTTGACAGTGCACGTCTTTTCCTGTAAGCTGGGTACAGCAGAGCCACAGAATTGCTACACATGCTGCTATTGCTATGTGACAACTTCTGAGAGAGAACAGGAGGAGCTCCCAGTTACCCATACGGGAACACAGTAACCATGAAACAAGTACCTGCACAGTGGCAATGAAGTTACTGAGAATGGGAAGATGCCTGTGCACAGACACCTGACGCAGGGGAAGACAGGACCTGAAGGTGTGTTAGCTTAATTCCAATACACTTAACACATTCATTTTAGTGTCCTCCCCAGTCTAAAATATCTCTACAATCTTGGTACACTACCTAATATTAATTTAGTACCACATATGCAATATACTACTGCTCAATTAAAAGTTTCTGGGAACTATAAACAGATAACTGTCAACCAGAGTAAGGCCAATTTTAATTCCATCTAAGCAAGCCTCTTAATTCTTCAAGTGTTCCCCAAAATGCATCTACTGCAAACAGCTCTAGATCATCAGCATAATCCATAGTCCAACACATTTTGCACTGAAAAAACATTTACCTAGAGCATGAAATATTTAGTGCAAATAAAGGTTAATCATTTGATCATACCAGAATACCTGAATGTAATGCTATTGGCTGTTTCCCTAAGCATAATTTCTTTAAAATACATTAAATGGGTAACAAGAGAAACTATTCTTCTATTTTCAGCCCTGATTCACCCAAGTTTCATCATTCCTTAGAAATATTCAGGAAAACTAGAAAAAAAAAAAAAAAAAAGAGCAAAACATTAAAGCCAAGCCTTCAGCACGGAGGAAAAAAGCATGTACCAAGCTTCTTATAGCTACAGGGAAGGGTAGTCAGAATGAGGCAAGTGAAGATCATCTGAAAAGAAAAAGCTGAGCAGTCCAGGGAACCAAAAAGCAGAGTAAAAAAATGAAGACAGAGGTAGAAAGGGAGACAAGGAGACCCAGAATAGATAGGCTGAAATGCAAGTGTCAATCAGTCTTCAAAAATCTTTGTGACTTCAAGTGTGTGTTCAAATGAAGGTGTCTTCGTGACAGGTCTCACAACAGTCAACCTCTTCAGCAAACATCTTCTGAAGCCTGCAGTGGCAGCTCTTATCAGCCAAGCACAATGTTGCAGTCTAGTATCACCTTCAGGTATCAGAACTCTGATCTGAGTAACGTAAGTGAGAGGAGGTGGGAAAATAACTTTCATCTGCATATAGTCTTCTTAACAATTACTAATCTCACATTTTAGCCCTTATCAACAAGCCACACAAATTTAGCGTGCATTCACTCGTGCTGCAGGCATTATGCAGCGAAGAAACAAAGACAGAAAACAGAGGACACTGAAAGAGTTCTTTCTGTTAAAAGGAAGAAATTCTACTGCAGCTGCAATCTTATGTGCGAGCAACGCGCACGCCCTTTGCTTCGGCTCTGGTGAACACTGCAACTCACAACAGGTCTTTGCCAAACTGCGAGGTAGGTTTGTGCACAATTGAGGTCACTGCTCTCTTTTTCTCAGGGCCTGCGCAGGGAGATGTTTACCAGTCGTCACACTAGAACAGCTGAAAACAAAAATGCACCAATGGACGTTGAGCTCAGGGAAAAAAAAAGACAATAAAAGGCCCTTTCAGTGTTGTTGTTCTCGTCTATCAACATACTTACACCATTAATAAGGTAAGTAGAAGATACAATCTTACAGAGCGAATGCTTTAAAACCAGAAATTACAGGTAAATGGGATTGAGGCAAAAACTGTATGATTCCAAATAAAAGTCATTATAAACTCTGCAGTTTGGCGTCTAACTCTGAAGCTTGTACTTCCAAGATTTGCTTGTTGTTTGTTAATTAGAAACATCAGCGGGTTACTTCAATAAAAGTCAGGAATTTTTAAGTCAAGAACTTAAATATCATTTTAAGAGCTGAACCTGTAAAACAGTCATTAGATAGCATGAAACCCAGGAAAGGAGGAGCTCTTAACAGTAACACCTCTTTTAAGACTACTTTCATAAATTCTTGTTTATGAAAAGGAATTTTATCACAAATAGCTGATAATTCCTCTCCATTGGCATTCTTATGCCAGGTATTAGCACAATTAATGCCTCTTCAACTGATCAAACTGCTAACATCATTGCTAAACAGAACTTTTACTACAATATAGGCAGGCCTCTCACGTTCTCTCACTGTTTTTGAAATCTGAGATAACAAGCAATAAACCAGCTACGTTTACAATCCACAAGACAGTGTTGAGCAACTCAATTCTGTTACTATATTTTACTAACATACCCAATATCGTAGGATAGAAAAGGGGAAGTGTAGCCAAGACAAGTAAGAGGGCATGAAATTCTGAGATTGGGAGAGGGTTGATTTATATTAATCTCAAAGTAATTTAAAATGAAAATTACTATAGTAATTTATTGTAAGGTATTAGCTGTGTTACACTTTAAAAAGACAAAGTTTGGTTTTATTCTCTGTTGGTGCGTGTCATCTCTTATAGTAGTGCACAGTGCTTCCTTCCCACCTGCAGTCTTCAAACTTCTCTGCAATTCTTTTCCCAATATGATGTAGTGTAATAACCACGTTTTTGGCCTCAAATACCAAGTGACTCATTTCTGTTTGCAATATTCTTTTGTTAGTTCACTGAAAGGAAAATTTAGTGGACTCAGTAGACTGAGCAGAGAGCATAATGCATATGCACAGTTCCTATGAGGTAATGTACATACAAAGTGGGAGACTGAAGGGACTCAAGCTTGCCTGTCAACCTTGTCAATGTTATTTCAAAGAAATCAGAGCAAACAAATTTCTGAGCATAGAAGCAATTCAGAAAACATACAACAATGAAATCCTTAATAAAGTATCTTTAACCAAAATGAAAGTGGTCGTTTTTGTATTTGCTTTATTAAAAAAACCCAATGTATAAAAAATGTTTCTTTTCATTAGGTTAACTATTTCTACTTCTTTGGATCTAATTAATTATTAGTTTGCAGTTACTAATTTATTCAGAGAAATACAAGTCTGCCCTCTAGTGAGTAAAATACGCAAACTGAGCGATTTTTAAAGGAGTATCTTTCTCCTCCCCTGTTTTGAGCATTAAAACATTTGAATCCTGATGTTTCCTGCTTGTAAGGTAAGGTGGAATAGATGAAAAAACACCAACGTGTAAGAATGTTGGACTCACACCACAGAGACAAGTTGACTAGAGGAGTTTATTAAATCTGTTCTCACCAAGAATAAATTTAAACCGGTCTGATTTGGTTTTTTTTGGCACCACGGAAGCCACATAGTTTGCTAAAGGCAAACAAAAAATAAACCTAGATCTTACAGGAAGATCTTGGGCTACATGGAATCCTAAAGACGTGCAGAGACAGAAGGACACAAAAATAAAACAAATACAAAAACAACCAAACAAAAAACACCCCAAAACACACACACACATAAAACCCACAAATAAACCCCATCAACTGCAAGTGGGATTTGCTCTTCTTTGGGATCTGAAAGGAAACACAAATTCAAACACCAGAAAAAAGGATATAAGAGAAACCGGGATTTCAAAAGGAGTATATGTTTGATTTCAGGTTGAATTAATTGGGGAAAAGGAAATTATCTCTTTACAAATAATTGTACAAATAACTGTAATGCAAAAGCAAACACCTGGCCTTGCTCAGTTACAGGTTAAGGCCAAGACTGTTAAAGCACTATAGGACGAGTCATTTTTTCAGGTGTTCTGCAGGGAATTACCGACAAAACTGTTCCTGAACACTGATTCTCTTAAAGATCCTCCTCATGGGATGGAATACACTTGGAAGGCCGAAAAGTCACCCTTGGAATGGACACAGAAACGCCCTCACCTATGCTGTCAGATCAGACTGCTTTATAGCTCAGTGTGGCATTTGCAGAAACAGCCTTTCGCACCGCTAAACTGCGTTCTATGTTCAACTCAGGCACGCAGATACGCCAAGTTAGATGCTGTCATTATTCTGTTAGCATGTCGTAAGTTACTAAAATCCAGTGGGTTTTGCTTTCCTTCAGAGGAAATGATGATGAAGCGCATAGCTGTGGAGGAACGTTTAGAAACATAAGTCACATGCAGGGGAATCAAAGCCCACAAAGTTGAAAAAGCATCCTAGTGCAACTTCATTAAAAATGAGGGCACATCGGTAAGCAACCACTGCTCTTGGATGCCTCGGGTTTTTCTGTGTTGTCATTTGTTTTCAGTGGTTGGAATTGGCTCTGTACTAAAATGAGAAGGTTCAGCTGCACACTACATCATTATGACACTCAGAATTAGAGATGAAGCTGTAATACAGCTTACAAGCCGTATTCATTATTGAACCCCAATCCACTTGTAGTAACATTTTCTAGGTAGCTAAAACCCCTCTCCTCATCTGCGGAGGAAGGACCAGTGCGTATCAAAGGATGACATGGAAACTCTTGGTCTCCCGATATAGTAAGAAGCGTTGGCAAACCCCCTGGCCAGAGTTTGATGAAATCTTGAAGATACTGAGAGTAAAACACTGGGAAGGGCTCAGATTTCACTTCTATAACCTCAGCAGCTGGGTGGGGCGAGGAGGGGAATTTTCAAGCTACGTGTTTAGTATGCAGTACATAAATTGTATCTATAGTTATTTACTATATACACACGCACATAACCTTAACAAACAAGAGACTGCAAAAGTAGGAAAATTTCAGCTTTCTGTGAAATTTGCTATACTGCTACTTCATATTCCACAAGATTTTTTTATTGTTAAATTGTCCAGTTCTATGTTCTATGCTACCTGTGTTATTTTAAAAATAAATAAATCGATGCAGAATCAATGAGACATTTGTGTAAGCAGTAGTAACGAGAGACATTTCAAATCCAGCACAGATGCACATGTACACCTCCATTATTCTGAACAATACTCACTGCAGAATCTCATCCTGGATTTCTTCAGCTACATATATTTTGACTGGATTATCTGAAATTAAAAACTCTGCGCTGCCAGGCTGCTATTAACATACAAACTGGAGAAAGCGTACGGACACGAAATTCCCTAAGCACACACTCCTAAAAGCAGCCACGGAAAACTGACATTTTCTGACTCAGCAGATAATCTCCCTGTCAGCGCTCACTTTAACGACAGAAAGAGTTTTATTAGTTCTTAGTCCTATTACCACCGACCGCCGAGCCAACAGAACAACAAGCGGATAAACAGATCGCAGCCTCAGCTCTGCGTCACTAAAGCTGCCCACCAGGTTTTGTCTGCAAGACCAGTTTCTGTGCATGTGACTCGTCTCCCTTTCTCCCACACTCAGCCCAACAGGATAGCAGAGCTGCCAGGCCAGGCAGAATCAGGCCTAAAATTAACTTTTATCAAGCACAGTAAAACCCCAGGAAGAATCCAATTAACTCCGCTATCCCAAGCTGAGTTGAGCAGGACAAACAATGTGCATTCCTATCATTCTTCCAGCTTTTTCATTCAGCAGATTTGTCACAGAAACCCTACAGCTAGCCTGCAGCTTGACAAGCCTTTTTCATATGATAACACTCAATTCCCCTGCAATTCCTGAGCACCCTCTTCCATCTCCCACTGCCCTGCTCCCCGAGTTAATTCACACACCAGCCACCTTCAAGCCATATTTCTAGCTTCACAGAAGCGTTTTAGTGGAATGGACAGACAGGCAGACATGCAAAATCACTGCAGCACTCCTAAGTCTGGAATTATAACCAAGCCTTTTAATAAGCTAAAGTAACTGTTACTCTGGATGGTTAGTGCTTGGGAGTACAATTTATCTTTTGAGGCTCATTTGTACTACGTTCAGCTCAACAGGATCCTTATCCTTATTTAATTCTCCTTAATGCCAAAAATAAATTGGAAAAGTATGAACATGCCCTCATAACAGAAAGAAAGAGAATTAATGATAAAATCTTACCTATTGTTTTATTTTAAAATCATCTGACAGACTTAAGCATTAAGAAATTACAGCTCTTTCAGAAGAGAGTGGAAAACTGCATAACGAAGAGAAAAATTATGACTATTAATTCTTCTTAATCCAATAGAACACTATTAAATACTGAATGATGATGCCCGAGGGGAAAGGAAGTATCAAAAAATCTCTTACATTCTCTCACTCAACAAAATCTTGAAGCAAAAAACCCCCCAAAATACAACCCAAAACCATCAAACAAAAACCCCACCCCACACGCCATAATGTGGCAAGATGTTCCTTAACACTATAATACCTTTCCCTACATTATAGCTATCAGTTTCAAAAAACAACTAGAATGGCTACTTCTATTTTCTTACCTTGTGATCAACTAAATAATAAAAGACAGTCTAAATAATGGGCCCAGATATTAAAAATATACCCACAGCCCTGCAGTTTAGCATTAAGAAATTACTTTGCCTTCAACATGCTGTTCCCATACCAGCCAACAGCTTTGTAGTCTTTTACTCACTGGTGTACAGAAATAAATAAAATCTCAGAAGCATTGCCTGAACAGCTATCTTCAAATTTGAATGGATAGACTTTCCACAGAAGGGCTAAAGTGGAAAAAAAAAAATAACCAGTGAAAAACCTAGATACTAGGCATTGAGAATCTGGAAAAGCACAGAAATATGTAGCAAATAAATTGCAGGAAAAATATTTTTCCCAGTTAGTTTAGACGCAACTTATTTTTCCACAAGCTCTACATTTTCCCACATTGTTGCGGACATTCAGAAAACTATGAGCATACTCTGTATCAGGCTTTGTATGAAAGCCAGTAGCTACACACACTGAGAGCAGCAGGATTAACCCACATACAAAGAGGTTACAATCAAGGTAAATAACAGGAGAAGAAAACAATCCTTTCCCAAACATATCTCATGTGTTTGTATCCATACACATTTTCTGTACATCAGCTTTGCCAGAGCAAATGATCTTACTGAAGAACAACACTTGAGTAAGATTTCTGATCCAAAGTAATTTGAAGGCAAGCAGGGACTTTCACAGGGAGGCTGCCTTCTTCACACACAATCCCTCTCCAGTCCAATTCTGCCTCAAAATGGGGGGCACTGCACTTAAATAAAGGAAATCAAGATATTCTAAGTATGATTAGAAGTCCATTAAGATGTATTTTAAAACGGACTTACAGAGGTTTAGAACAGAGCTGGTTTTTTTTAAAGGTAAAATATAATCCTAGATGTTTTTACTATTTCACCTCAAAACCACAACATTACAATTATACTGGAAATTGTACACACTGATTACATAAACTTGCTATAAATGTATAGGTCTGCAATGCTCTGTGTTCTTTGATAATTTTCATCCAAGTGTGCCTTCAGTTACATTTTCAGTCCTTTCTTTCCTCTTCAGGTCCGCAGAAGTTACGCAGAAGAGGTAACAGCTCAACTTTCAAGTCAGCCCTCACAAATTCTTGTGCAGTGGAATCGAGGTGTGCTGGGATTGGAACATCATTTTACTGTGGATCAAGTGGAGCTTTTCTGGCAAGAAGCCAGGTAGCCCATATGTCTACATAGGGTATTATGGCTTTCTCATAAGCTTTTCCTGTTTAGATCCATCAAAATCAATCTGTGTGGATGCTGGTCAGTGGTGGTATCCACCCCTTTGAAAAGTCAGCTGTATAAGGAAAAAATCTTCCTACACAAGAATCCTCAAGGAAGTACTCTCTCAGTAGGCATCACTCCACAGTCCTTCCCAAATTCTGGATCTTCACTAGGGAAAAGTTTGTGTTTAGTGCTGCAAGTCGTAATTGGCTTCTCCTGTGAAAATCAACGGGCCATGTGAGACCGGACACAGTGCTGGAGGTGATGAGAAGGCTCTGCACGAGTATTGAGCTAGCTGGCACCCCAGGACATCTATCCTATTCCAGCTTTCTGGAAAACAAGGGACAAGATCAGTTAACTCCTCTGTGAAGAGTCCCAGTAATGCAGTAATAAGGATCATTAGGAGTCAGCTAGGGATTATTATTCTCCGTTGCCAAATCACATAACTGTTTCTGTACTATACAGCAGAAAGTGGCTTTACATTCACTGCCTTTTATGATGAAACCAATTAAATGATGATTAATTACCCAAAATCAGTTTCGTCTTAACAGTGAGTGGTCGGTTATAAGTCACCTGAAAAGTCAATCCAAACTTACAAAGCGGGGGAGAAGGGCGGGAAAGCCGTTTTTTTTTTAAAAAAAAAGAAATGCCAATCTCTCAGGTTCTTAATTGCTTGATGCAATCACTGAGAGATACAAGTATTTATTTTAATCTGTAATTACGGAAAGCACCTATATAAATACTTTTTTCCCTCCCAATAAAAGGCATTTACAGATACGACAAAGCTGTTTCTTAAACAACATTATTAACTGGAAGGCTGACAGTGAACTGAAGCAACCTGAATGGGCTGAAGGACAATGTTTTTTTTTCCTCTCCATCAATACCACACGCAGACCAACTCAACCACTGTCATCTATTAGTCCCTGCACCTCTTCCTGCTCCAACACTGAGCATCCCCACTGCATCAAAGAAAATCACCCAGGAAAATCATGACTGCCTTGGGAGATGGATGCAGTGGCTGGTCATGACCCTGGCAACAATTTTAGTAATTACTGTACTGTTATTGAGTTTCAGAAAAGCTACTTTTTGAATTCTATCAGGTAAAGTCAATTTTGCCTGTTCATTTAAGATTTCATTACTCTGAAACAGAGTCAAGCTACTTAGGATGGGATGCTGCTACCGAAAACCAGGCCTTCAGGGCCTGTGAGCACATGAGAAGTGCTAGAGTACCCAGGACCTTACCCAGGGGCTGGCAGGTATCTTCTGGGCCCCCAGAAGATGCCCACCTTTCTCATGTAGTAGCTGTAGGCCAGCCAGACCGCCCAGATGGCCAAGACATGCCCTGCGGGCAGGAAAATGGACACTAGCCTTTACAGCAGGACAACCTGTCCCCCTTCCCCTGTGGGCACCAACTTGTGAGCGCTTATATTTGGGCTCCACTTGAAATACAAAAGTAACCCCTGAGGTCAGGAGAAGCAAGCTTTGGGGGAAAGTTGTGCCTGAATAAATATTCTCAAGATCACGACTAAAGAGCTGTGGCCTTTGAGCCTTCACTCATTGCAGCACTCCTATTGACCTCGTGAAACTTTGGTGAGCTGGGCTGTACACACAAGTCCCTGTCATACAAGCCAAATTATTATTTTTTTTTCAGAATCTCACTTTCTGCAGAAGTTTCAAACAAATAATACTAAAAATCATTAGTAGTATTACAGAAAGAATAAAGACTGTAGGGTGAAGAACAGATTCATTTTGTCTTAAAAAAAAAAAGTAAAACAAGAGAGGCAACTCTCTGTTCGGCCACAACCTCTTACTTGAGGGCTGAAAGGCAGTGAAAACCATCTATAAAAATCCTCATTTCATACAGGCTGTCCCAGAAGAGTAGAAGAGTCATAGGGGAGCACAGCAAGCTCTCAAATATCACACCTTGGTATGTAGCCAAGAGATATGCAGAAGCCAAAACATAGCAGGCTAGGAGTTGCCTAAAGGCAACTCTAACAGAGACGAGCTCCCAAGTAGTTCCAAAAATGTATCAGAAGAAACTGCTTTTGCTCTACGTGCTGCTCCAGGGCCAAGCACAGGCAGCAAACTGCCCAGCTGGACAAGTTGTTATCACTGCAGTTAAAAAGGGAACCGATTAATTTTCTTTAGGGGCACATATGAAGCTTTCACTGAAGGAGATGAGCCTGCACGTTAACATCACACTAAGCCATGAAGGCTCTCTCGTGATTTTATACTGAAGAACAGTATTTCTGTCTTAAGATGACAAGGTAATACTCCAATCCTTTTTCTAACAACCCATTTTGAAGTTACAGTGTGTTCTGTATTCACTGCATGGCAACGCACTTGTATCATCTCATAATTAACTGTAATTACTATACGATGATTTCCAGACTTAAATGCAGTTAACCATTAACCTGTATTTGCAGACTGTATTTGCTGAACAGCATGGCATGTTCCCTCATTCCCCAACGCTATGCAATTGTGCAGTTATAGATGTTATCAGAGTAGTCAACTTAAACAGTTTTTGCAGGGGTGGGAGGAAAGGTCACAGATATCTAGTTAAGTTAAACATCTTTTTAATTGAAAATGCCCAGATTTTTAACAAAATTTTGCCAGGAAACAGTAAATTAACATGGGACTGCTAATTTCATGCTTTTTGGACAAATGCTCTTCAAATGTCCAGTTACAGTCTTATTCCAGAACAGTAAGAAGGGGCATCAAAACAACTCTTCAAGCTGGATTTCCTTACTATGCCTGATCTGTGTATGCACATCTCTATTAGACCCACACACAAAAAAAGAAAAAACAACATGTTTGAGTCTCCAACACAGTATAAATATAATTTAGTTGTTTCTTCTATAATAATAAATGTATTGTTAGCATATTTGTAAAGCATTTGTAGTAACACTCAGCTGTTGTATTATTTTTTTCCACAACAACAATATAGTGCAAATAACACTATTCAGTATTTATGGATAGTCATCAGCAGAACCCCAAGGATGACTGCAGAACTGTTGTATACACAAAATTATGCATGTTGAATGTAGTGTTGGCTTTTTTTGTTGTTCGGGTTTTGTTTGGTTTGGTTTGCATTTTGTGTTTATTCATTTTTAAATGAGTAACACCTAACAGGACAGTGCAGTCACATCTATGGAACTTGCTCTGTATTTTGTCACAAACTGAGATGTTACAGATCTCTATCAACTTGGCAGAAAGAGCTTGACGCAGAAATATAGGATGAGATAAATGGAGATAATCTGTCAATCACACAGATGTATAGGCTATTATGTTCAAACAAATATCAAGTATTGTATTTGAAGTCTGTTTTGCTGCGCCTTTACATTTGAGGGGGATTAACAAAAATAATTTAGAAATTCAGAATACCTATCAACTGCTTACCATCAGGACTCCACTTCCACGCAGGATCTACTGTAGCACATCTCAGGCTTTAAAATCCTCGCTACAAACAGTTCATCTCTTTGGAAACTCAATCTACAACTTCCGATTGCTTGAAAAAGACTCCTGGCTGCCCATCTGGCCAGTGTGAGGTGTTACTTCATGGTCTTTAGCTCCACCTTATTATACAGTTTCTTTTTGTAACCTCAGTAACCAAGCATTATTAAATAAACTGATTCTTTATCCTTCACATTGCACATGCAAAAAGCAGGTGTATTCCTGTTCTGAAGGTCAGGAAGGGTAAAGATAGTAGGAGTCTGGTCACCCTGGTTGGGGAGTACTTCTCGTGCACTGCAGGGTGGCCTAGGCAGCTGCTGCACAATGCACTGGAACAGGCTTTTACGCCAAATCCAATGCTCGGCGGTACAAAAAGCATTCATCTTAACGCAGCTTTAGGAGGATGAGGAAATTTAATCTGAGAGGGAACCCCCATGCACATGTACAGTAGAAATCCCGCCCACACCAAAACAATTCTCTGGATGCACATCAAAGAACATACCCTCTTCTGAACAAATGCTAAATACACTCGTCTCAGAACTGTGTCAATATTAGCACTAGGAAACGAAACCCAACTTCTAAACCGACTCTGGGAAAGACTTCAGTTGTCAGAAACTTTACAAAAGCACCAGTGCAAAGTTACCTGCACTTCAGCCGACAGTAATACAGGTACAGAGCTTTGCAAAATACATGTTTAAGGCATGACAATATCCTGGGTTTTTGCACGATCAACTAGAAGTTTTCGGAGCTCTCGTTTTAAGGCACATTCAGTTCACATTTATCTAATCCAACACATGAATGAAAAAGGCAAACTTCTTCAAAGACATCTGTAAACAGTTCCTCACGAGGACTTCAAACTTACAATTATTAAAACTTACTTCATAATCAAATGCTTGCGTTTGAGGGGAAAAATGTTAGAAGTAAGAAATATCCAAAGCTTCACTTCCTAATCCTAAATCCATAACTTGTGTAAGTAAAACTGCTGTACAACCTTGACTCAAATAAAATTCTCCTCCTCGTGCAAAAAAGTTTCTCAGACTCTAAAGGAGCTTGCTTTGTGATTTTTTTTTTCCCTAAATACACACAACACAACCCTCATTATCTGTCTCAGCCCAACCATTCTTCACACTCCCTTCCCTCGATCTCTGCACAACAAACCGACCAAAAAATTACCAAGTACATCAACTGACCATTCTGACAGTGTACTATGCTAAGCGTTGGAACAAAGAAATATCCAAGGGACTGGCTATTCTATCACCACGTGATTGCCGATGAACAGGGAAGAAGCAGAAAGGTAGGCAGGCAAGCAAACCGGAGCTAGAGGTCTGCAGAGGGACAACAGCACCTCAGCTCAATCTCTTCCCCGCTGCTGTCAGTACTGCTGCTTGATTCAGTTCAGCCACTTGAGAGAGGAAGCTGAACTTAAAATATACCATCAGCAGTTGTGCTCCTGACTGCCGCAGCAGCCCAACTAATTCCCAAAATGCCAGATGCCCTCACAGCTGATAACTTGTACACATCCCAGCAAGGCACGTGGGGCCCAGGAGAACGAGAAGAGGGACCGGGCAGAGGCCAGGGAAGATAGGACGGGCACACATGCACACACCAGTGCCTTTCCCTTTGCATAGTTCTAAATAAAACTAAGCCATTCACGTCATTTCCACTGCCAGATTAGCTCAAGCATGGTAAATTCCCAATTCGGCTCATTCACCTCACTTTGATCCATGCTACATGCTGCCTCCTATTACCATCTACAATCATCACTGACAGCAGCAGGAAAAGTAGCATAAATCCAACAATAAAATAGTTTTAAGAGTGAAAAGTTAGTGGGAACTGCAGGATTAGGGTGCCTTTTTTTTTTTTTCATTTTACTAGTCAGATATTAATATGTTGCAGCACAATTTTATTTATTTTGCTGCAAGTAAGAGAATAAAGGACTGAATTCACCCAAGCCAGGTAAGTTTCAATAGATAGTGATCAGCTTCCTCTGTAGCATTGCCCCTGAACCTTCCTCCTTGACTTTTCAATTAAGCAAGGCAAAGGAACTCCTTAGAACTAAGGTTTTCAGGTAAATAGATTCAAAAAAACCATGTAAATCTCAAAAAGCAAATTAAACAGAACATTCAGTGTAACATATAAAATAGTGAAGCAGCAGAAAAAAGGATGGAAATGATTTAAGCAAATGTCAAAAACCGGTTTCCTTATTTCACTCTTTCTTCTCATCAGTTTTGTCATACTTAATTTAAAACTAGACTAATGATTTGTAAATAACGTGTCATGCAGTTTCCCTTTAGACCGGTACAGAATTGCTATAGCATGGCTTTTAAACTTACAAATCCTCAAGTATGGGAGGTCTTGGGGCAGAAAAGAAGGTAGGAAGGAAAGGATGTCTATGCATGTATACCACGGTATACACATTTTGAAAGTGAGGGAGAGAGCGCAAGGGGTAAGGAAAGTATGCATATATATATAAAGAACATCCTACATGCCTATATAGAAAGTAACTGAAAATCCCATGTAAGAGCAGCTTATATATCCTATCCTTGTGACACATCCAAAGAACTCAATTCCAACATGCTGCTGGGTGAACATAACCCTCAAAAGGGACATAGGTTTGGGTTCTGGTTTCTAGTCCTGGTTTGCAAAGACTCTGCTTAACCCAGAACTGCATTCTTGGAAATTAATTCAGAAGGTTCTTTGGACTTATCAACAGGTCTTAAGTATTTATGAGAGGAAGGGGAAAACTTAACCTGAAGAAAACTTCCAAACGTGACAGATGCAGAAAGACTGGTACACTTGATGCTTCCTTAAAAGTAAATATACACCCTTGATGTGTATTAAGTTTTAAAAAAGGACTAGCATTATGCTTACCATGAATACTGAAGGATTCAAACATTACAACTTCAAAGAATACAATAAAATCTTCACAGATTGAGCCATAGTCCAGGGCCAAGTCTAATCTCTATGGGATTCTTGGCTGATAAAAACAATTTTGAAAAAATAAACAGCATCAGCCATGCGCACTATTGTTTTATCCAGCACATACTTTGCACCGGGAACTGGTCATATTTAATGGCAACTAATGATTCATTATGACATCTCAGAAATAAAAATGGATGTCAGAGAAACACATGGAGCAACAACGGTACCACCTCATCATCTAATTACCTTGATAAAGTGACTACATGGTTAGTATAGACGTTAGCAAACACATGTTTATGAAACCAAAGCACTGTTTACGCAGTCTCTAAATGACAGGAAGATTATTTAATCCTGAGCATTGTAGGGTGAGCTGATCCTCTGAGTTTGCAGTGAAATGTGTAAGGAGTTTGCAGAAATACTGCCTGGGCCTTAATTTTGATATGGCCCGATTCAATGTTTTCCAGCCTAACAGGATTCATCCATCCATCTATAAGATGCAAAGACAGTGTTAATGTTGCTGCTGGTTTGGGTGAAGGGATTTGCAAGTTTTCTTTTCTTCTCTTTTTTTTTTTTTTGCAAGTTTTGTTTTTTTTTTCAGAGCTTGTAGAATTAGAGTTGTAACAGCAGAGCTCGACATGAAACCAGGTATCACTTCTAGACTACTCTACAAGTAGTACAACTTGTAAAATTATCATCTTCACATGTTCCTTACCTCAACAAATCCACCCTGACCTTAAGGGGGCCAGGACCTTTGTTTCACAAATGCTTTCAAAGTACCTATCAAGAAAACTCACAGATTAGTTGTAGAGCTATATTATCCTGTAACTATTTCAACCCAAGCTAAAAAACACACTAACACTTCCTTCAGTCCTGCGATACACAACCCGTTTATTTTGGTGCATCACACTCGGTACGGACCAAAACCAGCCTTTCCTTCCCAAACCAGCTCTTCACCTTCCCAGCTTTTTCCAGCTCCGAGTTTACCCACCAGCAGGCTGAAGGAGTCATCTAGCGGCCACAGAGAATTCCTGCAGCCTCATCAGCTTCTGCAGTTCAGCTGTCGGGGCAAGACACAAGATTTCCGAACCCTTGAAGCGCACACAGCACTGGTAGACAGTCCACTGGAGGCCCAGTATCTGAACCGTGATACGGTTCTAGCAGCCATGTTCACGATGTTACGTGTTCATGTTCCCTAACACGCCCTAAGCATTAGTTTCCCACTTCTGGCCCACGTCAAGGCCAAATTCAAGTTCTGTCTGTCTTAAACGCACCCGGGAGCAGACACGGCTGTGTTGTCTCTAACCCGTATATAGCTCACTGTTCCTCTTCAAGGACAGGCAAACAGATTTTCTGAATAATATTGCTACCCATGCAAAGCACCAGTTCAAGCAACAGCCTTGCTCACCCATCAAAGCGCAAAGCGCCAGCAAGCAAGCTAACTGAGCTCACTCAGTCTCCACCCCTCATCTACCACAAACTCGCTGCATAGGTGTGGACAAAGCACCTAAATATTTAGGCAAGGTTATCTCAAGTCACGGGAGGACCATCTGCCTAACGAAATGCAAAACTCAGAAAGAACTATAATAGGTTAAACAGGTATGTGAGGTATGATTTAAAATAACACTCTGAAAAACAGTATTAGTATCTATAAAAATGTTATTAATCTTCACCAAAAAAATAGCAATGCCTTATCAATTCTCTGTTCAACACCTCCAGCCAGGTAAGCTCCCGGCAGTATAATTTTATTGAAAAAATCTCAAGTACTCAAATATTTGCCCCTCAAATAAATGGTCATTTCACTTGTATTTTAAAAAAGTGAAAATTCAGTACTGATTTTTTCACATAGATACCTTAGCTCAAAACAAACTTTGATTCCCATCAATTTTTGTTACTCTGTTAATTTTTGTCACCTATCAAACGACTGAACTGCAGGCACCTGACCAAAGAGTAAGATTATCTTAAGTCTCTTTTTGTTCCTGGAAATCACTTTGCTGCAACACTAATGCTGGGATGTGGAAGAAAGGGTTGCTACTCCTCCTTTAAAGACTAGATAATGCTATTTACATCTCTTTAAATGCTTGCACTCTTGCTCAGAGATGAATCTAATGCAGTGAACACCAGGTGTTAAACATACACACACACAATCTTCTAACACGCACACACCCACACACACACACACCCCCACACACACACACCCCACCTATGCAGTTTAACATTTGATAATCTTGCCAGCAGCAGCCGCCTGCTCCCCCCTTCCCCACAAGAAATTAGGAATAAGAGGTTCTTCATGGACAAGCCAGAAGACTTCTTTCAATTCATACTCAACCTCTATCAGTCTCAACAGCCTCCATCTGCCTCAATCACCGCAGTCAGAATGATGTCACCTAGTTTTCTACATCAATCCTACAAATCATTTTGGTAATTCAAGTGGGAAGTCCTATAAAAGTGCAAATGATCATTTCGGTATTGTTGAGGAGCTCTGACCTATTTGAAGCTGCAGCTGAAGGTGGAAAACAGTGGTATCACAACTAGACACAGAAGCAGTGGGAGAGGATGAGAAAACTAAGCCTTGCAAGCCATAATGTCAGAGTTAAATAGAGAAGGTTCCTTCAAAATGGCATGGCATGAGCAGCAGCTAACTGATGTTTAAAGCTAGTATTTAGCTCAGCTGCACTCAGATCTCAGCAGGCAATGCCTCCAACTTGCTTGTTCACGGGTCTAGTAAATTAAATGTTGGTCAGATCCGACTTACATGGAGGACCTGGAGAAAGACTGGCCCTAAAGGACATTTATTTCCATAACACGGGGGACCATCTTGCTCTTTTAGGTCAGTAAATTACCAAGAGCTGCTTCTTGCCACTCACTGTCTAGGAAGTCATCCCAGAGATGTCTCAAAGTTAGAAAACAGTTCTGCAGCACTGTGAGGTTTGCATAAGCACACCCAAGATCTATTTTTCTAGTTTTTAAACAGGCCTAATTTGTACAGTCAATAAAAAGCA
The DNA here is from genome assembly GCA_013396935.1 of Baryphthengus martii. NCBI lineage: Eukaryota > Metazoa > Chordata > Aves > Coraciiformes > Momotidae > Baryphthengus > Baryphthengus martii. Next base: position 201,769 of record VWZK01006116.1, read on the forward strand.
CTGATATCCTGCATTAACTGGTCAACATCATATGAAGGATAAGGCTACTCTCAAGACATTCACACAAATTCAAAATAAATAAAATTAGAGTGAGTTTTTAATGTATTTTATATGTAAGATCCTCTTTAGAAGGAGCAATAAAAGAGTGGGTTCACTACAGGTCTAAAACAGCATGTCCAAAAATTTCACTGATGAAGTTCACAGTAGATGGTAGTAGAAGTCTACTGATGTTTATGCTGTTAGGCTGAGTTACATTACCCTGTCTCACACCATGCTTCTGGTGAACTGCAAGCAGTGAGTGAGGAGTAGTAATAGTCACTCAAGCCCACTTAGTCCTATTACAAGAAAGATGCACACACTTTTTAAATTACACACAGACATAAACATTTATGTGTGTATGTATCTATATATACTTTTGGGCAGACACAAGCAACATAAAACCAAACACCACACAGTAGGCAAGTTTGCAAAGTAGCCATGCAGAAAAAAATTGTGGCAGACTGGAATAAAAAGAGAAGAAATTGCACCACAGCCGCTCTTAAAATATCTACCTCCCTTTGTGCATTGAAATTAAAATGTGAAGCTCTTTCTACAGCTTCTACTGCTTCTTAATATGCAGATCAGCCAAAGCATGGCTGTACTTTGTTAGTGCTGCAAATACTTGGGTTGACATAATTCCTTTTGATAAAAGGTTTATTATATTCATCAGGCTTTTATCACCCCAAAAGACAGACGTAATATAATTAGTCTTTCCTAAAGGTCTTACCACAGACTACCTGGGAACTTCGGTTAGTTGGGTAGATGCCCCTGCACCACCCTCAGAGATGTTTCACAAAGGAAGCGTATTATACTCACCTTCCAACGATGGCACAATTTTCCAGGATTATTCCTAGGTATAATCACAGAAGGCTGACTGTCTTAAAAGAAACAATGACTGACTGAAGCATAAACATCTCAAGACAGCCCCCCTTTGCACCTGGATTACTCAGCAGAAATCAGCTAAACAGTATCAGTCAAATGAAGATGCCTTTCTCTAAGGGCCCTGCCCTCACACCATTCCTCAGCTTGCTGACCTAAAGGACAAATTGAAATATCTCTCCCAGAACTTCCAGGAGTAAAACATTTTTTTCTGGTTTTATGTACATTTGTCAACCCATACTTCAGGAAATTTAAATCAGAAGCAACAATGTGAATTGCTGATAATATTTTTAATATATTCACTTATTCTGAAAGCTCAGCTGGAAAGTACCTCTTTTTCCTCTAACCACCACTTCATCAAGACAGCAATTTGGATTCCTTGTCTCGCTAGAGGTTCAACAGACAGCAAATGTCCGTACCTGCAACAAACATTTCCAGGTGCAGACTCATAATTCACAGAGCGGAGACTCAAAGTCAGACATTCAGTGAAAGCCCAGCATTTTATTCAGAAAACCTCTACCACAGTCTTATTCCGGTGATAATTTTGAATAAACCAAGAACACCACCAGAAATGGAAAGCTGTGTTGCCAGAATATGCCATAGTCTTCTTCAAATGGGGCCTGGCTAGCTGGCTGCCTTCTTACAGCCTTGACGAGGGAGGAAATAGCTAAAGCCTGTAACTCTTTATAGGTCCCGTCTATCAAGAACTTGCTTCTTGAGCAAGTTCCGCCAACATGGGAGGTATTAGTGCTGACTGAGATGTCAACGCACATAGGCCCACGAGGAATTTGCTCGCAGTTTTACCCAAGAAATTTCCAGGTGTTTACACACCTGATTGCTACTTCTGAGTTACTCTGTACATTAACAAGCTTCACAGTGCAACATCAGTTACAAAAATAAAGTAATTTAGCCAAGTATGGAACACTTAGAGCTACGTTGCTATCATTTTAAACTTAAAAAAACCCTGCACACATTCTTGTAGCCAGCTGGGAACAGGAAAGCTCTATTTTCACTTCCCAAATATTTCACTTTTGAATTAGTTTGTAAACAAGCATTTTGCTTGAACATCTGCATAAAGATATCCCTTCAATTTGAAAATATTTTAACCTCTCAATATCGTAAGAAACACTTTACCATAGAGCAGTGATGTAACAGATAAAAAGGGAGATCCATTCTGAGTAGCTTTCCTCTACAGTGGATGATCATCATCTTTATTTGAAATGTACAAATTTTTCCAGTAGCATCTTTTGAGGTTAATTTTGAAAAAAAAAAATGTCCCCTGTGAAGCATTAATTCTCATTTAAAAAACCCCCCGTGCTGCTATACTCAAGTTTCACATCTGCAAAATCTTAGATGCTGCCAGGTTTCAACTCAGGTTAGATGGCCATCAGGGAAGAGCCCGTCCTGAGGCAGCACACCGCACCAGCTCCCTGCACTATCCCTCCACAGCTCTAACAGCACTTCCCACCAAGGCTCACCCAGTATCAACCCAGAGAGAAGTCCATGGAGAATGCTGCTGCCATTACACCGTGTCCATATAGACACTGGACTGAAGGTGCTGCAACAGGGGCAGTAACTCCATGTCCTCACCAGCAGAAGTGGTCATGGCCCACTTGCATCAACTCTTGAGGAGTTAGGTCCCTTGAATTTTGCTATAATTTGACTAACAAAGAAAGCATTAGTCTTGTGATTTACTCTCATTAACTTACTTCTTCACTTACAGGCAGAGGAGGCTTCGTTTTCCCCTCTAAAAGAAGGATTTAATCAAACCAAACTGCCAATTTTATGATTTATTTTTTTTAATACTTGGGATTCAAGGTAGTTCTTTCAATCCTTCTGCCTTTATAAAAGCCAAGTGAATTTCATGCTGTGCCAGTTTGATAGGAACATTTAAGTAAGTTTTCTTTCTCATCCTGAAACTATCATTCCTTTTGTTCCTCTCCAACAAATGCAATTTTTGTTTTGTATGATGTTTTCATTGGACAGCATCCTTTTGTAGCTTAAGGTACTCTAAATTATTACTTAAAAATCTAAAGAGTCAATGTGCCACATTTTGCTAAGGGTTTTCAGTTTACTTTGGTAGGACAAGGGAAGGAATAGAGATGTATTTTCAACTCTTAACTCTCTTGTCTGAACAACTTTCAAGCAAAGCAAACGTCAATGCTTTAATCCCTTGTCAAAATCCACTAGCATGGATTCCAATACTTGAATGGAGTCTCACAGAGGGGAACAAGGCCCTGAATAAATGCACGGGTCTACACTAGCAAGTCTCAAAACTGGATCTTTATCTTGGGGTGTACCAGTTGACCACCCTTGCCAAAACACAGCCCTAGGGAATTCATGTAGAAATATTTATTGCTGCTTTTTTGTCAGCACCTAACACACATAATAAAAGCTTGAAAACCACTAACAAAAACTTCCTGAACTCCACAAATAGCACACAAGCAACAACAATCTCCGTTATTAAAAAAACAACCACCAAAATTATCATAGAATTGGTTACAGATATGTGCTCTTACCTACCACTGGATGAGAAGCTACCTTCTCTTTAGCCACTCTCAGCCACTAGTCAAAATCTCAGAATAACTGATCACATGAATAATTTAACAGCACCAACTCCAGACTTAAAAATTTACCTAGTACCTTGAATTTGTAGTAAACTGGTATTCTGCATCCAGACAGAGCTACCTGGCTAAAAATCACTTACCAAACACACTCATAGGAAGTTCCATGCAACTTCCCATGCAACAAGAACAACCCAAAGTGCGGCATGCTCTCTTGGATCACATGAAGGGAAGCTATGCAAGACAGCACCTACTTCAGAAAGGATCACAGGAGAAAGATAAAACCAACATCACGATTACGACATGTTATCTTCAGCATCAACTGATGCTATCCGGACGGGAAGCTATCCAGACTGCAAAAATCACATTTAAGAGCTGCATATATGTCCCCAGTAGAAGAAATATTGACAACAGTCGTCTATTTCCAGAGATACATCCCCCTTCTCTTACATTTCACTTAGCCTGCCCATAAGCCTCTAGCTTACAAGCAGTAAGATCACATAAGGCAGCTCTGGAAGCCAAAAGCAGTTCTGTCCCCTGTCCTGATTCTATTCCCCACACTCCTGCATCCTTTTTTTTGAGCAACAGAGCTGTTCAGTTCTCTGGTCTCATCCACAACACACTCTATAATCCACCCAATGGTGGTCACTTAGATCTTTAGTGGACAGAAAAAGTTAAGCTACCAAAACCCATTCATTTTAGCTATGTTCAGTCCTCCTACTTTATCTTCTATCTATGTTGAAGATGGGGGTCAGCATTACACATGTAATGAACTAATGGTGAAAATATACTCTGGGAGCCATACCCTTCACTCTTCACATCTACAAATAGAGAGCACTTATTAACACTCTTGCCATCTCTCCAACAAGGAAAGATCCAACTTGCAGACAGAACTTCCCACCCCCCTCCAGCGCACACTGAAATAAATTAGCAAATTTCCACAAGTTCACAGAAGACCAGGTTGCCAAAATGTGACAGCGAAGTAGCAAATGCTTTGATCCTAGCTGTCCATAATGCCACCAAATCAGCTGTAAGCACAAAATTCAGAGCCACTGGTAGGAACCCTTGACTCTACTGATACAGGTTGGATTTTTTAAAGCAGCTCCTATCAATCAGAAAGAAAATTTTGAAAATAAGTACAAAATCAGTAAAACGGCACAAAAGTCTAGCAGCTGTTGGGTTTGATGCTCAACATCATGCCTGTGTTCTCAATGCTGTAGAGTTTCTCTGCAGGCAGAATGTGAGTAAGAAGGTTGTAATTTTGGCAAGTAAGATTTGGGTACTCCGGCCCACGTGGGAGACCTATATATAGGTCCTATACCTATATATACCTTTATACCTATAGGATAAGCACATTTCTCTCACATTTTTGTGGAAACGTTAGCATTATCTTTAGAATCAACACACTGAGGCAAATGGACACGCATCACGTTTCTAACATACTGACACGAACAGCAAACAAAATGTCTTTAACCATGGTTCTATCCCTCAGAGTAATGACATAACACAGGGTTAATTTCTTGAACACAAGTCTATAGCAAGAAGTGGATTTAGCAGCAATGAATTTACACATTGCATGGAGGCAAAACCCAAGCAGTGCAGTACACCCAGCACCCAAAACCAAATATAAAAAAGATGCAGGACCATACAGGACTAGAAGTTTTATTATTACTTCCCATACAATGCTCTTCCACCTCTACCACGGCAGCAGAAAGGTCAGTAACTGTGTTTCTGGTTTTTCTTTTATGCTTACACATTCATCTACAAAGCTGTTCAGTTACAAGGGGTAAGTGTGGTCCAGTAGTACAACACACTCTTAACGAAAAGATGCTCCTACTTGCCCCGCAACTGAAAGGAGCGGTGCTAATTTCCACCAAGAAAAAAAAAGTCAGTCATGCCCAAAACTGTTACCACAAAGCAAACCCTGATTTCTAATTTACCATACCTCTCTCATTTTCCATCAACAGGCATCAAACTTTGTAATTCAAGTTTCCCTGGAACTACTTTCAGCACAGCTACTGAGAAACTTCACTCCCGCAACTCATCAAAGACTAAATTTGTTCCATTTTATAGCAGAACCAATAAATTCAAGTTAGCATCACAGAAAACAGCTACTCAAAGCGTTGTTCTGGTCTGGCTCATGAGCGCAAGCACTTTTGGTCAGGCCTCAGAGCCTGGGAAACATCAACATCTCCCATGATTCTGAGCAAGATCCTTGACTTCCTCCTGTTGTCCTTTGTCATCTGGGGAGCAAATGAGACCTGTAGCTGTGACGGCAACATCCCAATGCTGCCTGGCCCACCACAGCTACACTTTTTGAGCAGCTTATGAAGAATCCTCTGCAAAAATCACTCGGGGTACCTCAGAATGAACAAAGCTGTAATGAGGCAGTAATGAGGAGGCAGCAAAAGAAAGATCACAACACAAAGTAAGTAGCAACACGCCGACACTTAGGGATTAAAGATTTTGGAGCTCCATTACAAGCTATACAGAGAATGGTTACCTGGTTAAAAAGCTGAAAGTTGGTTAATGAACCAGTGGTATTTACATTCTTCACTCCATAAAGACAAATAATTTTTAAAAAGTTTAAAAAAAATTTGCAACAACGTCAGAAGACATATTTCTATACAAGTTGCCCCTTTGTTGCAACTGAGATATTCTTCCAAATAACCTGTTTTCTCTTAACCAGCCTGGCTTCCATCTTGTAAAAGAATTTTTTTTCCCCTTTATTTTTCCTGTATAAAATTTTATTTCCATACATTATAAAATCATTTAATACGCTCATGTACACCACATTATTTGAGATCCACAATTATTACTAAAACACTATAAAGTCTCTTTCTGGCATTATTCGATCCACCTAAAAGTTCCGAAACTACCTCTATGAGTGCTTTTTCTACAACAGCAAGTTGTTTGGAGCAAACCTTACCTTTATAATCCGTCCTCTGTGACTATACTTGTGCCATATTTATCTCCACTTTTCAATGAGAGAAAATCAAATTTACACACTATAAACTTTCATTGACCACAGTTCTTCGCTACTGCAAAAATCCATCATTTCCTGAGTATACTCCATTACGGTCTGAGTAGGAGCAAAAGCATCTAATCGGAGAGCACAACAACGTAATTGCTCGTGTCTTGTTATCGAGCCTTGGGTAGGTCGTGGCTCTCGGTTCCACCTCCAACAAACTCCCCGGACCGACGCGACGTTAAAAGCGGCACTCACCTCCTTCGCCTTCCACGGTCACAGAGCTGGCACAGAAATGTTTTCGGTGCAGCAGTCTACCATTCTGCCTTACAGCTCTGGTTCGCTGCAACAGAACAAAATCACCATCATACCGCTTTTCCAGCTTGCCGCGTTAGCCTGTCACAAAAAAAGAGCCTCCAGCCACCCCTAAAAAATTAAACTCCAGACCGAAGAAGGGATGGGGGAGGGGGGGGG
>VWZK01006121.1:531-26533 GCA_013396935.1 Baryphthengus martii
AAAAAGAAAGAAAAATCTTCGTCTCAGTGCTGAAACCAAATTTGGAAGCTTACAAATACTTCAAAATACATCCTGTCTTTTTTTGTTTGGTCGCCTTTTTTGTTTGGTCGCTTTTTTTGTTCTCTGTCCTGACTACCTCTGAGATCACTACCTAGGAGGGATAAACACAAGAAATACACCCACAGCAGCAACTCTTGGTTCGAGGTTTGTGAACCACCATACATATCCACGATGCTTTTGCTCAAGAGATGCCAGAGCAATCCTCAGAGGGAAGGGGCTGCAGACATGTTGGAGCTGTTACAGCATAGACCACCCTGTAGCACAAGTAATAGTTTTTTTATAGAGAGAGCATATTTATCTCTTGACACATCATTGTATTGACTCATCAAAAACCGAAGCAACGGCCTCATTATTTAGCTAGTCTTCATTTGAGGGATGCTCCAGTCAGTTCCTTCCAGGAAGGAGAGATGCTGAATATTTGATATATGTGATTAGGGAAGTCTGCAGTGACCTCTCCTACTATTCTGTATTGTTAAAAGTCACTGACCCTCGCAGAGGAAGAGAAGCAGGGGCTTTAAGTTGTCAAGCCTTTAAGAGAGTTTCACAAAGCCACCAGGTTTCCTGAAGGAAACAGGTAATTTAAACTGTTAAGGAACTTGAACCAAAACGGGTAAAAGTCACCATCTGAAACAGAAGGTCATGAGAAACTGCTCAAGGGGGTGAATTCTGTGCCCGAGCGGGACTCCCTGCCTACTATTTTATGTCTGGCAAAAAGAGACAACAGGAACATCTTCGAATTTACCTCTCATCCTCAGCATTAGCATTTCAAATAACTACAATAATCTCATTTTTTTCTCTAGCTCAGCCTCTCAGCAAATCTGCTGCCGGCTAAAAGCAGCGTAGAAACGGCCCCGAAGCACCACAAGCTCCAGAGGCATCGCTTCAACGACGGCCGAAATGCAGGCTCTTTCCAGCCGGACCCAAAGAGAGCATGCTCAGAAATGGGATTTGGGCTTGGGCTCTCCTCCAGCCTGCAAGGGCCGAGCAAAAATAAACCCACGCTGACGTGAGCAATGCCATCAGGCTACGACACAAAAGATGCTCCAGGAGTCCCAGATGCACTACCCAAGCCCTGGAGAACGTCACCGCCCATTCCTCCGCCACACCGTAAAGCCATCGCCGGCTCTGCAACGTACGGCGCTCGCAAACTGCTCTGCCCAGGGGTTAAACAGCTTTTATTCACCAGACCACAAAGGCTTCTCTGTGCACCGGAGCCAGAACTGGCGAGGAATTCTGCTCGGCTTCATTTCTATCTCTCTGGACGTGGCGTGCACCGTGTTTTCATACGTTAAGGATTTCTATAGAATTTCCCATTAGCCCTAACGCTTTCCAGGAGAATTGCTGGCTCAGCTTTGAGAGTGAGCAGCTTCATCTTTACTTTAGCACTTCTGTCAGGCGAGGATCAAATCCAGGCTCTCTTTCAATTTTTCTTTTAGGGGATCATTGACGCTCAATCTCAGCCTCTGACAAACAGCATTAAAAAAACTCTCTATTTTTGTTCAAGGTCCCAAACCCACATATAAACACTGTAATTTACTACATAATGGCAGCTCTCTCAAGGCCTAAGTATAAGTAGCAGTAACAGTCATGCCTTTTTTTCAGAAGTTCTTGTTTCCAGAGGCAAAAGCCACCCAGGGAAGCGGCGTGTGTGTGACCTTCACGTGCCGGGTCTGCACAGTGCTGAAAATCCCCGGGCGCAACAGGCTTTGGAGTCCTCCTGAAGTTACAGGATGTGCAGAGGTGATGAGAGGAGAACACAGATGAGGGGAGGCTGCATTTGCTAAGGTACTTTATCACCAATAGAACGTTCCTGACTCTAGCACATTTTATTAATTTAGCTGGTGAAAAAAACCCCGAACCAACAAACCAAAAACCCCCAAATTACGTTCCATTGAGACTTCAAACAAGGCAAGGAAGGCATTTCTTAAGTAAAATGGGTTGTTCATACATTAACAAACAAAAAGATTTTCTGCTGTAAAGACTTTTGAATGAAACATTTTCCTTTTTAGTCAAAAATCCCTTCTTGACCAAAAATAAAATTCCAACTGAGAGAAAGGGGGAAAAAAAGATTTTGAACAACTTCTGCAAATATTCCGGGGAAGCTTTGCCTTCTGGTACAGCCATGGCAGGCTAGAAGACACTGGAAGTTTTAGAAAGCATATATTTAAATTTCCCCGTTCTTACTCCCTGTAGTGCTGAGCTTGCAGAAACACGAGGCCAAGGCGAGGAAAGGCTCCTCTGCAGCCTGTCTGTGCTCCTCACGGGCTGCCTCACTCTGCATCTCCCCACTCACGCTCTCAGAGGCTCCAGAAAAATTCTCAGGCACAGCTTGTGGTGGTTTTTCCTCCATGTTGAAGTAAGGACAATTTGTATATATTACTTTTTCTCTTTTTCTCCACTGTTCCTGCAAAGAGCTGCAAACAGAACCTGTTTATCCGAGCACTGTTTGGAAGAGTGAACACGGACCTAAAGACAAGAGGGCAGGGAAAAGGGTAGCATTTTTTGGTTTGCGTGAAAGGTTGGGTAAACTGACACATAGAAAGTACTTGTTTATAATAATTACTTTAGTATGTGAGTTTTTAACCTTAGAAACTTTAAAAAAATGAAGAGCTTTCAACAGAAATAATAAGCCTCTGAATAATACTTCAGTGGGGAGTATTTCAGTGAGCCACACAGAAATGAGCAGAGTAAGAGTTAAATTGCTCCTGCTCCAAGAGTGGATTTTTCTTCAAATACAGGCAATAAAAGCACCGTCCCCCGAGCATCATTTGGTACTCCGGAGCCAAAATCCCCTCCTATCTACTCAGCAATCTCAGCAGGGGCCTTACTCAGAGGGCACCAGTTGCCCTGACTCATTTTTCAGGGCTGGCTCTCTCCACCCCTGCAGGTACAGCCCCACATCTGCAGCCAGGCGCCGCCTCGCCGGGGACCTGTTCCAGAGACCGCATCAGGAGAACCACATTCTGAGCTTAATTCTTCTACTTCTGGCTAAGGGAAGTCTGATGTTGCAGAGGGTTATGGACCAGCAGAGGCCAGCAATATCTGAACAGGGGTAGCTTAAAGTCCCAGGTACAAGGGTGTTCAGACTCCTTTTACAGCAATAATGAAAAAATAAAAACCCATTTGAATCTGCCTCAAGAAAGGCAAGGTTATTACTCATATCCCAAGGAGAGAGGGGGTGTGATGAACTGAAAAGGCGATTAGAGAAGAAGAGATTCCCGTTACGATAGGCCAAGTGAGCGCCGGTTTCACTGGTACACTGTTAATTACACATTCACTCTTTCAGATAATGAAAAAAAATCTCATGTAGTGTCTACAAAAGGGGCTGGAACATTTGCATATAATGAAACCAGCAATGACAAATGTCAGCAGCACCATCCCCTGATGCCATGAATAATGCATGACACACAACTGTGGTGCTAAAAGCAGAGAAATAATCAAACTCGTTGATCTTCCCTCCCCCTCTCTCTCGACAGGCAGCGAGTGTCTCATTTTCTGAGCACTTTCAAAGCCAAATGGTTTCAAGGATTCTGCTTCAGCCAGAGGGAACTGGTGAACGGTGCTGGTGGTCCTCACCTGTAGAGCATCCCTTTGGGTTTGCTCAGTCAAGTATTACCTGTCAGGTTATTATTATTATTATCTGCCTGGGGTACTACCTGTGACTTTATCTGGTCACCCCCAGCAGAGGCTCCCGCTCACTCCCCTCCAGGAGCAGCATTTTCATGAAAATGATGAGGCTGATGAGAGGACATGTGGGAAGTCACCAGTCCCTGCTCTATTTACTTTGGTTTCTAAGATTTTTCCCTGTCAGCTGGAAGCCTCCTGAAGGCTGCTTTGGAGCACTGACTGAGGATGGAGAAGCAACCCCCACGTTCCGCTGGTATTTATCCATCCCATATCCTCAAACAATACCAGCTGGGATACTGGGCTGCGCCTGCTGACAGCCTGGCCAGGCAGATGGTTCCCAACAATTGCCAGAGCAGAAGGTCACGTTTCCCCCTGGCTGTAGGAAGCACTGTGACCGCCCAAGCCCAGGCTTCGCTTCCACAATCGTTTGAGTAAATAAGCAGCCCCGCATGGACTCCAGAAAGCGCGTAACCAGCCGCCCCGGGCAGGCACAGAACCCTCCCTTGGGAAGGGGGATACTGGGAGAAGCTGGGGGAGAGAGGCATTGCTGGTCTGCAAGGATGGCGAGCAGTAAAATGCTTTTCCCTGCCGTGACTGGTATTTAAACTGGAGTTTGAATAAATCTGACCGAAGGAGGCAGCGCTGATCTAACTCTTCACAAACCAGGAAGGTGCCCACCGCTCCACAGCGGTCTCCAGACCAGAAGAGGACTGAGAGATCATCGAGTTCACAGTCAAAGCACATGCACTTCAAGGGAAGCTGCAAACTTTTTATTCAGCATCAGCTTACACTGTTGATGATCTCCATCACCCCTGTTCTCCACTGCAGTGATTTGCTCATGTATGTGCAGCCATGTATGCATCATGGAGCTTTTAATTACTGCTGGCTCACGCTCCTAAGTACCACCTGCCTCTTGTCCTATACAGAAACCCCCAGTAAGGGTCCCAATGGGATTTTTAATCCTGTCTCCACTCCATTATACACTATGATAGACGACTTCATCATCTGAGCAGGTGATTAAACACCATAAGAAACCTGGTCTTGTTCCCTCCACAGAAAAGATGACTGGAAACGCAGTTAACATTTTAAAACAATTTAATCTCTGTGTGGCTCTGGGTGTCACACTGATGCCTATCTTGCAAACAGCATTTGCTGCACAGATCTCTGCGATTTTGCCCCACTCGCACACTTTGTACAGAATTAGAATGATGGGTTTAATACAACACACATCATAAAGGGAGCAACACTTTTCACAGTATCACAGAATAGCAGGTTGGAAGGGACCTCAAGGATCACCTCGTCCAACCCTTTAAGCTAAAGAAATACGGTTTAAATGAGATGGCCCAGCACCCTTTTTTGTTTTAAAACAAGGAACGCAGGAACGCCCAGGGAAGAGGGCAGATTTATTTTTAATGCAGAAATCCAATCCTTTGCAATAGGAACACTGAGTCTGGAAAACCAAAAAGCTTTGCCCGGTGCAGAGCAAGAGCAAGAAGGGGTAGTGGGCTGCAGGCAGGTTGCTAACTTCACACACATCATCGCAGGCCCCAGAACAGGAGCCCTTCTAGATCCAAATGCAAGATCCTTATGTGTGCACGTGCAAACGCCATGGAGCAGGGAGAGGCTGTCCCTCCAGCGGGCACTGCCCTCCTCTTTCCGCACGCCTGCTGGGGCACCGCTCACCAAACACACCGACAAGGCGGGTATCACGGCTGATAACGGCCTCAGCAAAAAGAAAGGGATTTTTAAGAGCCTGTTAATTCAATCCCCTGAGAACTTACTTCTTCCTAGCTCCAAAAGACACACCAGCTACCTAGACAGAGTGAGCCAGCAAAAAAATTCAAGCCTATGCTTCATTTCAGGTTTATGTCAATGCGTTTCGAGTCCAGCTAAAATCAGAAACTAAAAATCCAGCTGGTGATTGCTTTCCTTAATGAGGACCCTGGCTTCTGTCAAACCTTTGCAAATGTCTCTTACTGAGGTCAAACATCAGTATAAAAATGCTACAAAGGTTTTTGTTCATTTGGTTGTTTTTTCCTGGAGAAGATGAAATATTTTTTCTTTTCTTCTTGAAAAACTGTTGAACTTCCAGAGAGAAAAAACACAACCACCCATTGATGTACCGAGCCCAAGTGGGACAAGTATGAGTCAAAGGAGGAAATGCTGGGTTAGACTATCTGAAGAGTGTGAAAAGATGCTCAGCAACCAGCTGAGCACTTGCATCCTCTCAGATGCCCAAACAAACAGGCCCAGAACAGAATATTCATTTCTCACATTCAACCCTGTACCTTTAGACATCTTCAGTTGTTTATGAGTAAGCCCACAGAAACTTCTTTCTCCACCCACAGAAACTTCTTTCTCCAGCCCTTTGGCTCTAGAGGTTTTTCCCTCCTCTTCTGGTATTTTTCTCTGGGATGTCTTAATTTGGCGACATATTCAGGGAGGTGCCTTAAGAAGTCAACGTGAAGGGGCAGAATTAATAAAATGGCTTATGCAGTAAGAGATATTAAAAATTCAAAGGTTGTTTTATTACACATTTCAGCAGAAGCCTGTTTCAAATTCTACTAGTAACTGGCTACAGTCCTCAGGCCCTCGCTGAGCAGTAAGGATCATTACGACCCATCCAATAAGGATTTACACTGCATCGACTGGAATGTAACAAATCCCAGACACATGGAGGCCATGCTTGGAGGGGAGGGATGCAAAAATCCTTCCAGGCACATATAAACCAGAGATTAATGCAAGTGCGAGTGTACACAGAAGAAAAATTTGTCCCTCTTTCCCCATTCAGTATCTGTGCCTAGATTGTCCAAAAACCGCAACAAATTACAGAGCAGGAGAGTTATAACTCTAAGAATCTCTGGAAGTGCTGGAAGCATTACTGCAAATCATGCTGCCAAAATAAAGCAAACAGCTAGAAGAAGTTAGATTTTCTTTTTTTTTTTTTTTTCCCCTCTAAGACAGCGGCTTGCTTATTTAGTATTACTATTAGCCCTGCTTATTATTCATTTCTGGAACCCTATTTATTTTTAACTAGGCAAAAGATCACCAGAGCTTCTTCCAGACCAAGAGAAAGGGAGAGAAAGTTCTCAGAGCAAATGCAAACAGACATAAAAAAACCAACAGAAAAATAGGTCTAGAATTTGTGGTGAGAACTAGAAAATTACTTTAAGATAGGAGAGAAGCAGAGTTCTGGACCAGCTTCCCAACAGGGTGGGACAACAACAACTCTTAAAAGGAGACTTGATAAATCCATTAGAATTCGTTTAATTCTTGGGAGAAGAGGGGAAAATAAAGCTCAGTTACCCCAGGGATGCTTTGCAGCTCTGTATGTCAGAAGGGATAGTTCTGTGGTGATTTTAGGTGGGCATTTCAGAGCTTGGTCGCATACGCAGTTGAAATACACGAATGATATGCACTCCCTGACACCAGGCCTGCTCTCTCATGCCACTAGAGGCAGGCAGGAATAGACCCTGGCTCCACTCCAAACTGACTTCTAGAGGATGAAGGAAGAGTACATTTATTCCAGGTAGGCCTCCTGCCAGCAGCTCTGGAGCTGCTGTCCTTCTGCTCAGCAATCTCCAGAGCCAGCAGCGCTCGCCTGCACCGGCAGGAACACACGGCCAGCCTCGCGGCCACCTCCCTCCAGCCCAGCTGCTCCGTCACAACAAACAACTGGATTTTCAACCCATCCATTTCATCAGTAGCGCCGTCTTCAACCCCTAGACCTCATCACCCAGCTAGAGGCACACTTCAGACCAGTCCAGTTTAGCTTTGCTCTGCAGCAAGTGCACAAAAAATGACCTGCCAACACTTAATCACCCAACGCATCGGGTTAAAATGTTTCTAAAACACCAGACATGAGTACACTCTGCATAATTAATGTTTAGCCTGAAGGTGAAATGGTTAACTCAAAGTTATTTATCACCCTCAGAGGTGAAGATTAAGCAGATGCCGTGTCTGCCGTGAGCAGAGGGCCGGGCCGGCCATGAGATGATGTCGTCACACGGGCAAGACAGGGGCAAGGAGTTGAATCAATCAGGATTGCTAATTGCATGAGAATAAACACACCCTCGAAAGAGCGAGCCGGCAATAATACATTTAAACTGATCTTCAGAGAGAGTAGAAGGGGAACATGGGATAGGCCAATGTGCTCATGAAGGTAGACCCTGCTTGGCTTTGAGCAGGGCACTGGAGGATCTCAAAGGAAGAGCGCGGCTTAGCAAATGCCAGCTAATGAACGCAAGAGGTGTAAAAAGAAATATTACAAAAATGCAACTTCGTGAATTAGCTGGCTTTACAGCTTGTACCGAACTAGCACGTTCACCGCCACGGTGGAAAAGGAGAAGGAAGAAAATCCCCAAGCAGTTGATGTTGCCATCCTTACGCTATTGTGGTTTTACTGTGCAAAGCAGAGAGGACACAGGCTATGGCTCGCTCTCTGCGGGTTCTGTGTTATAGACACAACTTGACAAGCAATTAATAAATTGGGGTTTAATCACACTGATCGCAGTTACAGAGCGAAGAGCCAGAGTAACAGGAAGGCGAGAGAAAACACTGTACCACAGGGGCCCACTGAGTTTAATGGGCTTCACTTATCGAAAAAAAAGAAATCACGAATGATCCAATTACTGTGCACAGTCCTTCACGGGCAAAAACAGCCGGTCTCTCAGGGCTGTCGAACCCAGCAGAGAAACACGTTGCACGAATCAATAGTAAAAAATGAAAGCTAAAAATAACACCGCCGATGCAGAAATCAAATCAGCAACATTTTACCTGCGACACGTTGCTGAGAGATTCTGAACAGCAGCAGCAGCCCATTTATTTTTCAGTTTGAAACGCTCCAGTATTTTCACACAACACAAACCACCCCTGGTACGGCAGGAGCTGGCACACAGGAGTTCTGTGGAACAGACCACAGAGATCAGGCAGGGCAGGTTCCACACAGGCACCTTTCTGTACATTTTGGAGCCAACCACACTTTGAAATCAGTCATTTCTCAACACTCTTCCCCCTCCAGCTCCCCGCCCTCCCCCCCTCTAAATCTGCTGCCAAGTTTCCTATGAAAATAAAACAAGTCTCTTTGTGCTCTACACAGACACTAGTCTTGTTCACTACCTCTGAGTACCTCTGGAACCCAGTGGGAAATTTTAACCAACAGAAAGTTAGGGAGTTCTAAAATACCAAAAAAAAAAAAACCAAACCACAAACCTGTGAAAATAAAAGTGAGAAGGTCTCCTGTTGCCCATGGAGGAACTGGCTCCAGCATCATGCACCAGAGAACCCACGGTGGGGCGGCGAGACATGTACACATGCCCTGGAAACAAGGCTTCGTGAATTTTGCTGTTCATGGAATTGCTTAAAGGAAAATATTACAAAAGCAATTCTGTGCTATGGCTGTTGATGGTTATTCTTCTGAGCTAAACATGGTTTGAATGTTATCTGGGAGACACTGACCTGAGGATCTCTTTTGGCATTGAAGTCTGTATCAGTGTGTTACTTTTTCTTCAGGTCTGTCACATAGGAGGGGTCTTTCACCAGCATAAGTCCGAGGAGCTCTCTAAAACATAGTCAAGAAAAACACAATGGACAATCCTGTTTTTCTCACTCATCTGAATTCCACATCCAGCACCAGATTGCAGGGACTGGCTTTTTTAAATACCATGGCAATTTTCAGACAGATCCCAAAAAGGAGTTTTAATAATCAGCTGGACCGCTGACAGCATTTCGTTTTACTGGAAATCTGAAAGCGATCCCTCCGCAGACCCTGTCACAACATCAGAGCACAGAGGTGCTGGCTGTTAGAACACTCCCTGCTGTGGCTAAATCGAGGAAGAAGCAACTCCCTTCCCACCCCACCATCCCAACCAGGGTGGGATTAATCACTCCCAGGAAATAAACACCCCCTCCACCGGCTCTAGCAGGAATCCAAGTGCTTAATTTTAGAGGGAATGCCTGACTGCTTAAGATACTTAAGTTCGGAAAGATCAGTCACACATCTGGCTGCAGAAGTGTTCAAAATGAATGCAAGAGGAGGTTGGGAAGGTTGAGCAGCAACCAGCATGACCCTTTGAGCCACTGCCTGCAGACATGACTGGCAGCAGCACTACCATATCTGTCAGCCACAGGAAGGAAAGTACAATAGAAGGAAGGGCATGCAAAGTCCATCCTTTGGAAGAAGGTTTTTTTGCCTGAAGAGATTTCCCCAAATCTTTAACAAGTCATGTTTGTCTCAGGTTTATTAGTGACAGCTCCCATTCCATGGCCTGTTCCTGCCTGCTCCTCCAGCCAGCAGTGCCTAAGGCAGCTTTGCTGGTGCACCGTGAAGGGTGTCCTGCGTCGCTTCCTTGCTGTTAAGGAAACTGGGATTAAAGCTGCCGCACGAAAATGGAAGCCCCGCAGCAGCTGGCACACCAAGCAAAGGCATGTCCGATCACCAAGACATCACTTCCCAAACCCAGACAACAATCACACGCCCCAAGCCGGTCATGCCGACTATCGCTGAGGAAGTGACGATTTCCTAGATGTAAAAAGATTCTATTAGCTGGTTGTTTCCTTGGATTTGTGCGTGAACAAAGCACAACAACAACGACCGGTAACGCAGCTATTTGCCGCCGCGTGGCACTTTAACACTGGACACATACCCCCTAAAAACAAGCGGCCAGAGAGATGCTGTCTGACAGCGAGTGTGTCCGTAGCAAACATGTGGAACAACCCCCCGAGTTACTGCACATACCGCCAGCGGCACGGCCACTGGAGACACAGACGGGACCGGGAGCCGCGATTTCTTGCCAATCCATCCTGGCAAGAACAACAAGCATTCCTCATGACACAGAGGAGGAGTGCTACAGATTCCTTTCCCCAGGGATAAGAATTACTACTAATTGTAGCAATGCACTGTTCTCCAGCAAGACTTGAATCGACACGGCTCTGAGCCCCACCTATACAGAGGAAAATTCCTCTGCTCCTGCTAACAGCTATTAATCAGTACAATCCAGACCAGAATAAATTAAGACCAATTAGATGCAGTCAGCACAGTTTATGGGCATTCTTTTGACTATGCCTAGTCAGGAATACAAAAAGACCTTCCTCCTCCCTGGGGCCTATGGCCTCAGCACTGCCCTAGGACCACATTACTCACTGGGTGTGGAGTTATCAAGGCAGTGACCCCAAAGAACGCTCCGTGTCAGGTTTACAGCCTGGAACTTTCACCCACTCCCCGGCTGGTGGTTCATCCTCACATGTCACCTCTTGGCACAGGCTGTCAGTATCTAAGAGTCCACAGGCTGCTGCTTATTGTGGAAATAATCAATGCCCTGTCAATGAGGAAACACAATCCATAAGTGGGTTTGGGATATTTTCTGCTGACACGGCTGCTGCATTTGTAGCCAGTTTATTTCTGCTGGCCACTTACGTTCCCCGTTGTACGCAGCACAGCCTTTGAAAAGAGGAACGGCGAGTTAAAAACAGCGATTTAGGTTTTCAACGAACGTGACAAATTATTCAAGATGCTTTCAAGCATTGCAGTCCAAGAATGCACATCCCATACATCAGAGTCCTGAGTAGTTACGCTTAGAGCTATTCTAGGTATATGGTTAGTAATTTATTTATAGTTAGTTATGCACAGAGGCATCCTAGGTACATGTTGCTCAGCCTTGGCCACAAACAGCAGGAGATTAGGGTGCCCAAACTGGATAGATTGGGCCACCCTCATCTGTTTCCCCTCTTTTCTACAATTCTGCAACTTTGGAGGCAGGTGGGGGAGCTCATTTACTATTTGCATATCTATAAACTACAAAAAAAAAGTGCAAAATTCTTTTTGATGCTGTTCAATGAGTTTAAAACAAGACCGGTGCACGCACACAAACAGAAATGATCCAAATTAAAGCAAAAACCAACCAAGCAAACTAATCTAGACTTCCCACAGATTGGTATCTAAACATTTATGCACCACTTACGTCACTGTTGGACACCTTTAGTGAAGTTGGCAGAATGTGATGTTTAGGAGAGGCCTCGAGGTGTGGTTTTAAACCAATTTAATTGAACTAAACCAGTACCAAACGGTGTGCTCATCCCCTGCGATGTGATCAGTGCTGCAGGTATCAGCTGAGGCACACTACTCTGCACAAGCCCGAACCCGCGGCTCCCACCGGGCACAGGGTGATTAATTCCGGGGAAGGCCAGGAAGAAATGAGCAAGTTTATTATCTGCCTTTAAATTCATCCCCTACTAATGGTTACATTAACTTTCAGCAGGTACAGCACATGATCCTATCAATACTGAACGAGGGAAATGGAATCAAGAACTCTTCACATCACTGGGTGCTCTGGGGAGTATCTGTTAGGCAACTTTCACTATATACGGAGGTAGAAATTCCAGGATGATCAGTAATATTTGACATTTGCCTTAATTTATCAGAAGGAACAGACCAGCACGGGTAGTACTAATAAAAACAACCCAGCACAGCCGTGGGAGCGCGTTGTGCGCTCCGCAGAACCTGACCCCAGCAGATTACACTGAAGTCAACAGGCCCACGGAGACGGGTATTTCCATTTCCAGTTTCCAATTAAAATATGCATTATTTATAGCAGGAGAACCTTTGTCTGCATATTACAAGACAAAAAGTCCTTTGTCAACTCTGTTACAGCCCCTGATCTACGCTGAGGCGGCGCTTCGTGGAACTACTGCTCCATGCAGAGCCTTTTCCTGACAGCAAAGGGAAGGAAGGAGGAAAGGGAATGCAAAGGACCGTTTGTTCAAGAGGAAGCACAGTTCATTTAACAGCTTCGTAACAGTCACACTGAAAGACCACCTCAGTTTCCCCTTGGACTCGCGGAAGCTGACACGCAAAAAAACCTGCAGGCACATCACCGTTCACTGGTTTGCCCAGGAAGAAAACAAAGCACACTAACAGGTATTCATAGAAGAATTGCGCTTGGAGCCAGAAGTAGACTTGGAGAATTTGTAATATATGTGACAGTTGAACCAGAAACAAACCGTTTACTGATATAACTATATTTAAAACATTTTCTATTTATATGACAGTTTTACACAATGGTCACTTTAGTCTTCCATTAATCTCTACTGCTGAATGACCAGAGCGTGTGGACTTGGGATAAAAGACTAATATTCCAAGACACCTCACACAACAAGCAAGAAACGTGTCAAGATCCTTACTTTCTGTATCTAAATTTGGTTCCTTTCCTAGAGAGCGAGGACGTATTTCTGACAGACCGCGTCACAGTCGCACCGAAAGATCACTTACAAGGACATACCTCAATTCTTCACTTTACTGCAGAATAACGGCGCTGCCGGCGGCTGCTGGAAAGCACAGATTAGTTCAGCTCTATAAATCACACCTCACACGTACAAAACCTGCTACCAGCAGCCAGTCTCTTCGGCGAGCTCGCTAACGCAGGGTATTTCTGCCTGCTTACAACAGGCTAATAAATATATAACAAAGAAATAAAGCATTTATTTTATATTCACAATACCGCTCCTAATTAACTTAATTGTCAAGCCTATTATACAGCCGGGGCTAAGAACAGTGGAGAAAAAATGGGGGGCGGGGGGAGGAGTAAAAATCATCCTATTAACAATTCTAGTGGGCATGCAACTGCACCACGCTCTGCTGCTCCGAGCTCGCTCCTGCCTGCTCTCGAATGCTAAAGGTGAGCTTGGTGCTTATAGCAGAGTGGGGAAACACAGGACAGAACGCTGCCAGGAGTCAGCTTCTGTAATTACGAGTAATTCAGTAAGTGGTACAGACCATCCTTCAGAACATCAGGGAATACATTCCCTAGAAGAGCCGGCCCTAGATTGCTTACACCACCACCGCCAAGGTGACATGGAAATGAAAGCTCCATTCATTTGCCAACTATTAGAAGCCCCCCAGTGCTTTTTGTGAGATTGAGACGGTTGATCCCAGTTCTGGCTGAATTCCAGTTTCATTGATTAAATTCCACATATCTACACCCTCTCTCCAGTTCACATCTTTTGCTGCTGCTAAATGCTATCAAGCAATCAACATGTTAAGTCAACGTCCTTCGGGGCCCAACATCAACAAGGATCAAAATGTTTCCCCAGGGCAAAGTTAGGGAAAAGTTGCTAGAATCCTTCAGAGTAAAATCTGCTGTTGTCACAACTGAGTACATACCATTCGAGCCGTGTCAAGATAAAGAGCCATCAGACTACCGCACAAACAAGTTAAAATGCTGCAAAGTAAACTGCATTAAGGAAATAAATTATTTCCCGTTGGTAATTAAGTACTCAGTTGAAAATGTCCAAAGGTGTCGACTTCCGGCTAACGAGGAACCAAGTGTTGATGGCTGATTTACATTTCCAGCCTTTTCTGTTCCAACTGTACACAGGAAGATGGGGTCATAGAATCACAGAACCTGCAGTGCTCATCACTTTCTAACAGAAGAAGAATTTACTTCTCTGAAAAAAAGTGTATTTCTCCAATACAGATTCTACCTACAATATGTCAGTAGCTACACTCCACACAACTCTTCAACATTTTCAGGCAAATCAAGAAATCTGAACCTTACCTGAAGAGAAGCCTCCATTCTGTTGAGGCAGTGTACTCTTTACAGTTGTGTTTAAGAGAACAGGGGAGGCACATTTCACTCACTATTTGCTTCCCTCTGGTAGGAAGTTGTGATGTGAAGGTTTTTTTTGCTTTTCACAAGAGTTAAATTTTCCAAGTCACACTCATACCCACCTAAAAACAGACTCCACGAAACCACCGTAGTCAAAGCATAACTGGCAAGTCTTACAGTAAAACCAGTCCTCTAACAGCCTAAAATTAGAAAGTATCCCACTTCTCTAATTTAATCTTTTTTTCAAGTGAGTAATTTTGGTTTGGCTAAATAAGGTACAGATGTGCTCAACCACTGAGTTTTACTGCAACATCAGATTAGCTTTTGACAATAAGACACATTTTGTTATAAAGAAATAACCATGAAGAAATTTAATGATTTTTTTTAAAGCACATTATGAGTGCTACAGCATCAGTAGATTTGCTTGAGAAAATTTTGTGGAGACCTGTATTAAAAATGAGAGCCGCAGCACAGAAGTCACCCGTGGGGTTCACCGCCACTGTACATGTGGCAGCTTCTGCCTTGAAATGTCAAACTCTTCATTTGTAAGTAAGCAAAATATCTCAGCAAGAAGCAACCAGAACAACAATTGACACGTCCACCCTCCGCCCAACTCCAACCTCCACGCTCCTCTTGGCAAACCAGAGTTACAACCTGTGCCAGAACACACACAAAACTTTTTGGGAAGACCATTCTAAGTGCTTCGAATTGCCACATAAGGATCATTTCTTCTCTTCTTCCAGATGCCCCCTGGGCACAAACATCTGACCATGCCAGCAGCTCCTTTTTTTTGCTGGGATGATCCGGTGGCAGTTTAAGTGTGAAGAACCTAAGGTTCCACAGGAAGTGATTTGAGGGTAAAGGTAGGCTGGGAACTGGTTAATGAGGTTCCCGAACCCAGGTGAGATTTCTTAACGTGTTTTTGGAGAAGTTGCTTGTCAGGGGAAGAACAGCAGGAAAAACTACAGCCAAATGCCTCACCAGTGCGACAGTGTACGCGAAGGTTCAAGCTCTTCTGCTGAATGCTGTAAAAAAATAAAAAAAATATCAACCATTAGCACCATCAGTAGAGGTGAGCATTGCACAAGCACTGGCAGTCCGCTGTAGGATCTTGACGGGACACTTTCTGGCTCTTTGTAACTCCCTGATGGGAGGTTGGAGCCAGGGGGCGTCGGGCTATGCTCCCAAGGAACAAGGGACAGGACAAGAGGAACAGGCCTCAAATTGCCCCAGGGGAGGTTTAGGTTGGACAACAGGAAAAATTTTTTCCCCGAAAAGATCATCAAGGCCTGGCCCAGGCTGCCCAGGGCAGGAGTGGAGTCCCCATGATCCCTGGAGGGGTTTCCAAGCCCTGGAGATGTGGTGCTGAGGGACAGGGGTCAGCAGTGGACTTGGCAGTGTTAGTTTAACAGTTGGACTGGATGATCTTAAAAGGTCTTTTCCAACTAAAACAGTTCTATTATTCTGTAAGTGACTTGTGGGCATTAGCTCATCTTAGTTTAAACCTTCTGAGTTTAAAAAAAAAGGCAAACAGTCAATGTTTTAGCGTACAGAGTTTAAACACACAAGAATTTAACATTTAAACAGCCTCAGAGGCTGTTAAGTACACACTTTCAACATGTACTTCAGCTTTCCTAAGCACAGCTAGTGCTCCACTCATCACATGACACTCTGCCAACACTGCACAATGAGACGTGGAAGCCTTGTCAGAAACGGGATCGTTTCCGCAACCGCTGGTGGTAGGAGGGGGGAATCCAAAGACTACGAGCAAAGCTGCAGACAAAGATCAGTGTGGAAAAGCAACCCTGGACACCTACTACAGCCGATCAAGCCACACAATTAGTGGAGAACACATTTTTGTTTTCCATACAAGTCACTACCACGTGTCCCAGCGCCCTGCACATGCAGACACATCACCTTTTTTTAGCAGATATTTTGGTGTTTATCACATGAGTGTTCCATACATCCTCCAGCACAGTCTACATGGTCCTTATATAAAAAAGAGCTGTAAAGAGGGGATAGAAAGTGATCCCTTTGAACAAAAAAGCCTTTACAGAGCCAAGCTCCCAAGGGGAACATATTGAAATGCTTGAGTTGACTTTTATTAACAGGTAGGAGCGAGTACCTTCAAATGTGAGGTGGTGGTGGGGGTTTTTTTTAAATCCAACAGATGCACAGGATTAGTCCAACAGAGGGACTATGGACACTCACATGCTCTGTGAGCAGAGTAACACGGGCAGGGCGTCTCTCTCGGGCGGCTGCGCCGCTTGCATAGGAGTGGATCTCGCGTTCCAAAGGCTTCTCACCTACCAGGGATGGATAGCAAAGGGGAATGAGGCAGCAGCTCCTATGGGAACACAAAGCGTGTGAGGGAAATTCAAATGGGTATCAGTGGATTGAGACTTGCAGCACATCCTCAGAGGCACAGCCCTTCTCTCACCACCCTGCTGCTAACGAAGCACGGTCTTAGCTAATGGCCTAGGCACCCAAAGGTCACTGCAGCCAGATTTGGCTTCCACTCTAAGTCTAATTGAGAAAAATAGGCCAGAACCATTTTCAAATTCAGTTCTGATCTTTTGTTTTCTGAATCAAAAGTTCAGAGGGCCAGCTTGCAGTATACTCTGCGTCACCAATTAAAAACAACACAATCAAACCAACAACTCCCCCAGAAAGGGGAAATGCAGCAGAACAGGAAATTTTCAAGAAGCAAAAGGAAATCACATTAAGGGAAAGTCATTCTAACTTAATGAAGAAAGCACACAAAGAATTTTCCGTAAAGACAGCAAGGACAACCTTTAGGTCACAAATACAAAGGAAAACAATGACTTTCGAAAACAAAGTCACCAAGAGGTACATTCTTAAAGGACTAGACTCCCCTTTAGTCTACATTCCCACCGACAACTTGTAATTTATAATGTTTATCTTTGTATTTTTCTGATGTACTAAAATTCTGAAATGTTAGCTTTACAGGGGAGAACCTGAAATGAACTTAACCAGAAAGAAAAAAAACTCAGATTTTAAAAAATAAGTAATGAAACCATAGGGATGCAAATAGGAAGAGGCTGATGATGTTTTCAGGAGTAATTGTCAATGGCTTCATACATAGATAACAAATTACATTTTCATAGGTAAGACACAGTTTCCTAAAACTCACTGGGTGGGTTTGCTGAGGATACACCACAGGTCAGCAGCAGAACAAGGAGTAGGGAGACAGTCCTGGATTTGTAATCCTTCTTCTAGACGGTCACTTATTGCCTTTATTTTTGGCAAACGTTCAATTTATTTTGCGAGGTTTGGTCCCTTGCGGCATGGAGAGCGCCTGACCATGCTGCCCACCCAGCCCCCTCCCAGGAGAAGTGGGTTCTCTCTTCTCTGGGTATCACTCTCCTCTTCCTGTACCTTTTGAAGCCTTCTCGAGAAACTTAAGACTATTTAGCAGAGCAAATGCCTGCCTTTGAAGACTTGCTAGCAGCAAGCTGGAGAGCCACCTGTGCCGGCAGCAGGAGCCTGCCAGCCCCTCACTCACAGCTGTCTGCGCTACGGGATGGAGAGTTCATTTGGCCAGCATGGATGAAGGTGGGCACTCCCGTTCCCTATGCTGGCAGGGCCTATGGGACGAGTTCTCTGTAAGGTGATTTATTTAAACGTTACCTGCTGTGCTCCCTGCGGCCCTGTCCTCCCACTCGCAGCAGCAGCTTTCAGGAGGCCGTTAAGGCACTGCAGCCTGTTCCCATCCTGCTCATCCAGCTGAACTTAATTTTCTAATCCTGTGAAATGCTCAGTTCAGAAGAAAGGAGAAAGACTTCACTTTTTAAATACAGACCAGATGGAGCAGATCCAACCATTCCAAGCAGTCGGTGCTACAAAGCGTGTTCTTCTGTGCAATTCAGAAGTTCTAATGCAAGCGCCTTTTTTTGGCAGAATGATGGACTTGCTGTAACCATGGCAACGCAAAGTCTATGTAAACGAACCACTGGACCGATAGGGAACGAAGCCCCGAGCATCAGCCACAGAGAGGCTGGGCCTTTGATAGGGGTTCAGCACGAAACTTTAAAAGAGAAACCTGAAGCAGGAAGCTTTCCAGAAATGGAAAGGGAATGCAGCCAAGGCGGACAAACAACAAGCTATGAGCTTAAAAATCCCGAAATATGCCAATATGTGCAAGCTGATTTAAAAGCTTTGAGAAGACAGCCCCACTCTTTCCCAGCCATGGAGCATCAGCACAGAAAAAAAGAAAAACAACTTATGCACTGGTTGAAGTCCACATCCCTCTGAATTAGGACAGATGTCCTTTCCAGTTAAGCCAGGGACATCAGCTGTCCTTGTCTTTGCACCTTTACATAGGTGTCTTCTGAATAGAAATCCTAAAGCAGTGTTAACAGACCCATAAAGATCAATATCCCCCTAAATGCCATAAAAAAAACCAGTTCAAAGTTTCCCTATTTTGTTAAATCAAGTGTTTGGTTTTTGCATATTCAACGTAAGAGGAAGAACTACCAATGGCTAAAACCCACCCCTTTCCTCTAGAAATCCTTCTCCTGTCACAGAAGAATCACTCCTACACACCATTCAATACTCAACTACTCAGTACTTCCCCCCCACCCAAGCAGTTTAGCTGAGGGGTAACATAAAGAATCCATAGGTGTAATCCTCCTGTACGCAACTGCATCTGCCGGAGCAGGGAGGCCCCAAGCCCCGTACGGTACCGGCAGCTCTGGTCACCCCCTGTCAGAAAGGGAGCCTTGTCACAGCTGGAAAACCATGGCCTGAAGGGACCACGTTTCTCAGTCAGTGGGTTAATTTAGGCTTCTAATGCCTTTGATCATGAGTATTTAAGACTATTAGTTATGAAAGACTGACGGCACGATGGGAGAGATGAGAGCACAATCATTCCTATCAGACCTGTCTACAATCAAATACTTCAGTGATTATTTTATTACATTTCAATTATTCACTTACATGCCCAGAATGACAAACTTTGAAGGAATTTCCTAGCAGCTGACGCCACATGATACAAGGTGGCAATACTGGGTTCTTGTGTTTTGATGTTTGAGTGATTCACTTGAGTTTTCTAGATATTTTTCCTCTGGATAAAGAAAAAAACCCCACAGATTCCACCTTTCTCCACTGCGTGACCTGCAAGTGGCCTGAAATTTATTTAGAAGGAAAAATAATGTGTAGAAAAATTAGATATATATGCTTATATACAAAGAAAGAATCCCTAGGGAAGAGAATTGTAAACCACTTGAGAAGGCCCACACAGATCACAGATCTGCTGTTCCAAACTCCTTGATTTTCCAGATCCCTCCTCACACCACACTTAGAATACCTCAAAACCATTTAACTCTATGTCCCAGTCACTTAAAATTCCTCCAAACTCAGCAGCAACAGAGGAAGCACAAATACATCTGTTCACAACCGCAAGCACAGGCCTCTAATGCTGCGAAGTCACTCCTTTAACACACGATGATTTCACAGGGAGAAACATAAAAATTAGAATTTTACAACCCTTATCCCCTGGAAGTCAACTACAGCAGGTTTCAAAGGTGCTTACATCTCTATGCGCATTATTGATCTGCACTCAGCAAAAGGAAACCACGTCCTTTCCAATCAGAACTGTAAATAATTAATTACTAAGTAAATATTTTTCCCAAATATGTGCACTGCTTTCCTATGTCTGCCGTAATAAAGAGGATTACTCATTCTTTAAACACTCAGTAATGAGAAGGCAGCTATTCTCATGACACATTTGGGAAGGTAACTGAAAGTCCTGCTATTTTGAAAACAAAGTGTTTTAGAAAACAACGGAACCAGTTGATACTCTACTCAAGACTTCTACTGGTAAAAGTGTTCCTGGTAACTCTAAATTTAGAGTGATTCACACAGCTGTTATTTCAGAACTAGGAAGATGCAAAAGGGGATTCAACCCTCAATTATTTGGATGGATTAACCCTTTCTTGCACCTGAGAAATAAAGCCTACATTGCTGAAAGAATAAAAGCTCTTAACTTGCATGAGAGAACTTAAGTACTCAGAGGAGTTGAAGAGCTCCATGTATAGAAGGTGTGAAAGCTAAACCAGGGACCACAGCAGAACCAAAGGCCTATAGGGAAAAATCCGAATAACTCTTTGCAGTAATTTCCCTGCCTTTCCTAAACATTTATGACCTTTCAAAAGAAAAAAAACCATCACACAAAAAATACTTGTCCAACACCTCTATTCTAAACTCCTCTGGGACAGAATTTTTTTAGTGCTATAAAGCGAAGAGCAAAAAGAAGGTAATTTCTGCAATCAATATCTTTGTGAATCCAACACAGGTACAGAAGTTCAGAAGTGTAAGAAAAATGCTTTGTACCCATTTCTACTCATTGAAATCAGAACTGAAACTGTACTCTAATGCACTGAAAGGACGCGTCGCTCAACGACATAACGGAACAACCCTCCTTCGCTGGGGCACTAAATGCTTCGCAGAACAGTGGAGCTCTTTGGATTTTGTAGCCCTCTGAAGTACTCCTTTAAAAGATGTGTAAGCAGAGCCGCCTATCTCCAGCACAATTAATAACTTTAAGGGCAGACAGCAGAGTTCTGCTGCTGTTGGGGGCAGTGCCTATCCTAGGCAGCACTCCTGGCGCAAGCTCCTCTCAAATACCAACGTGTTCTTTTTTCCTTTAAGGAGAAAGGAAAGAATACTGTGCTACTGGGAGATCTGGCTTAATCTTCTAAGGTTACGCAGCAAAAGGATAAAGGAACCTCCAATTGTAACATGGATGATTTAACCTTGCACCCTTTAGACAGAAATAAAGGGTATTTGAGACAGCTGGAAATCCCAACCCACAAAGACCAAAGGGTTTTGAGTACTCTTGAACGAGTTTTAGGTTCCACAAAGGTGATGATTTTAATGTAACAGGCAAGACTATCAATAAACCAGTCTGGGTAGGAATCAGTTTCATTTTTCCCAGTTAGCTGTTGAGCACTGGATGTAGACAGCTGGCACTCCTGGATAGGATTTTCCCTCAGTTACATGAACTATTGGCAAAAACTCAGCAACTGCAGAGGTGAGAGTGCCCTCTCCCTGTGGCTGCTGGTGAGCTACCTCTGCTCTACCAAAACCAGAATTATGGCCACACACTTCCAAGAATTCCCAATGGTAGGTAGTAATCAGCATTTCCTCACCTAGTCATTAAAAAACCCACTATGCTCCAAATCTATATGGTACCCCTCCACAAAGTTTTAGAAGACCAAACTGTACTTTTTGGCTGAAATAAGACAATAAAATCCAGTTATGCTGTTTAGTGTCTCTAGTATTCCATGAATTGAGGCCTTTAACCAGCCCCTGCCTGTCAGCAAGGTGCGCAAGCCACCCTGGTACGTGGCTGTATAACCACATCAATTAACAGCATCACTATTTAGTGTATTCTCAGTTTTATTTTCTGATGAGAGAAAAATGGCTGTGAGAACATTATTCTGAATTGTAATATTACATTAATTTAACTTGAAATACAGAAAATAAACCTTTGAAAGAGGCTAAGGAAGACTTAGGTGACATTAGATAATAGTGCTGTGAGGTTTGGTTATTCAGCTGTTTTATCCTTTCAAATATACACACACCTAATGCCACAGCCATGAAATATTAAAACCTTCATATAAAACTGCCTTTTTTATAAACTTGAAATAGATTTGACTAAAAAAGTTCTACTGCCTAATACTGAAAAGAATGAAGACTTAATTCACCGATTCCAGTAAACAAATTCGGTGGGAAACATCATTTTGAACTGCGCTCTCAGGAGAGTGTCTGCACTGAGGGGCTGAGGCAAAGAGGAGCTGGAAAAGCCTTTGGAAAGGAAAAGTCCGTGGGAGGTTGTTCGTTTGCTGCCCTCTCCTGGGGAAATCCAGTGCAAACAAAAAGCACCACGAGGCAGCCCGAAAAGGAACCCACACTTCCCATAACCCACCCTGGGCACAGCAGATCTGCCAGGATGGCCACACTGTGCGGGGGCAAAAATAACTGTGGCAATAACACAGTGACAGAAAGGGCTCAACCTTCTACTTCTCCAACTTCTTTAGAACAGACAACTGATTTCAAGGCACCCTGTGAACACTTCCCTACCTGCTCTGTGAACTGGGAAAGACTGGACTGTGCTTGGAAGATGATGACAAGGCTTGTTAACTGAATACTTGATATAAATAAACACAGAGAGATGCCTGTGTGAAAGGCACATCCCCAGCCCGTCGCTCTACTCCCCAGCTACTCCCTAGCAAAGCTGCTAGTTCACCACAAGTCATCAGGCCTTTGACTATCCAAATCCCCTTTTTTTTCCTTTATTACACCAACTTCAGCAAGCTACTAAACCACATATTCAAACCAGGAAATACAGATTTAGTAGAGACAATTACTTCAGTCTGAGAAAACAACGGAGTAAAGAAGATATATGGGGAAATGTTCTCCAGCAACCTCTCATAGGCTTTCCAGCCTCACTGGTCTTCAGTAGTCAAGTGTTTCTTCTATGTTTTTTATGAAAGAGTCAAAAAGTTTTGCTAGCAAGTATCTTCACCAATCCCTGCATTTTTCAGCGGCTGTGAAGAAGCCAAATCTCACCCAGCTTTTCCATCAGGAGCGTGCCCTTCATCTATTCTAAGAGGAGACCTCATCAGAAAGATGCTTAGATCTTTCCTGCAAGCCATGGACTATCAAAGCCTTTTAAATAAAAAGGTATCCACAGTCTTACTGGTCCTACTTGAAAACACAGGGAACAGAAAGGTTCCCCCCATAAAATACATCATTGATGCATCTAATTTCTGTTTCCAGAGGACAGGGCCTTCCTTAGTGTAACTGAGGGGAAAGGATCCATCAGCACGAAGAGGAACTGCAGCTGGAGAAGGACAGCCTCTACCACTAATAAAAGATAAACTGCAAAATCAAGCCCTGTTACTCCACATTCCCAATGCTCCTGACATTACCTGTTTTCTTACCATCATCTTGTTTCACTTACCTTCTTTCCCATCAGTCACCTGCTTGTGCACTGCCCAAAACGAAGCCATCAGAACCAACTCAGTAGTTCAAGCCAGACAGCAAGAATCTGGCCTCTCTCAGGAGCAGCAGCCATAGAAACCTTGCTGAACATCAATCAGTCGCTGCAATCACCCGCAGCACTGGCTGTTTAGCCAAGAGAAAAATGCCCAGGCTACCTTTGGACACAAACCTTTCAAGATTTTACCTACAGACTTGAAGGTAACCACTAAATGCAGAAAGTTTTACTGAGGGGCAAAACACTTGGAATTGGCAACAGACACATTTTTGCACTTTCACCTCCTTGCCCAGAGGAAATACCACTGGTACAAAAGCAACGTTTGTAGTCAGTGCAAAGGAGACCAGAGCACTGGAATTATGTCCTTCTGTGATTTAAGAGACACTGATGATGTTACTTTGCCAAGGTCCTCCATTTATTAATGCAGATAGTATTTAGTTATTATCAGTGTCACAAAACTTAAGAGATAAAAAGCATTAACCTTGACAGAAGTACCTTTATGGTAACGTTACAGAGCCATTTAGAAGTTTAATACTGTTGAAATGATTGGAATATGATGGCAAACTACTAGATATACTCAGAATCCACATTATAAAATGAGACAGGATTTTGCAGAATGAACATCAGCACCACGTGACCCTTTGCCAGACTTTTTCGAATTTTTGCAATTCTTACATTTGCTTGGTTGAAACCAGTAGGAAGATGCTTTACTGCAGCTTCTTATGGCAACATTTAACAGAGCTTATGCTGAAATGCTCTAATAAATTGTGGATTGACCAAACAAAGCTCTGTGCACGGAGAAGCTTGCGGCTGAGGCAAACGTATGAGATTAAAAACCAAAGTTTGACTTACTGGTGAAATCACCACGCAGACATTGAAACACATCCTGGTAACAGCAACCTACAGGAAGATTTCTTATCGGCTGCCTTTCCAAAGATGACAAATTTATTGTGCCCTGAAGAGACGAGGATTATTCCGATAGCTGTTCTCCAGCCCTTTCCAGGCACTTTGTGACACAGAGAGGCACCAGTAGGTTTCTTTTATCCACTTGGGTGATTTTAAAAGATTCTCCATGAAGTCCTGCTCAGTTGTGCGACAATGAACGCATTTAAAGCCACGATCCACCTCATGATCCTTTTTACAGATTTTTAAGAGCACCTTTTGACTTCAATGCCACGTTGCACATGATGCAGAAATGCTGCTTCTCTCAGCACCCAGCTTTAAGGCGGAAGCACCTTTCACAGGATGAGCTGAGCTAACCCACCGCTTTCTTTTTATTTCTGCAATTCTGACACCTTGATTCAGCTGTAGGGGTTTTTGTCTCCTGAGCTCAGGTCCGAGTTCTAACACCAGGAACATGACAGAAGCCAAGGAGTACAGACAGGGCTGCTTCATCTCTGCTGGAACACAAAAGGGAAGCTGGTGCTGCAGCACAGGGCTCCCCAAGCTGCCAAGGAGCTGCATTTGCTTCACAGGACTGAGAGGCATGAGGATTCTTGCTCAGGTTCCTGTCACAACAGTCCAGACTCGTATTTTGAACAACCTGATACACAGACAAGATGTCAGATGTTTTCTGCAAGTTTTTCTTCATTTTCTCAGTTAGCTTCATCCCCTGTGCTACAGGACTCGCTTTCATTTGGGGTTGTTTTAGGACAGCACGAGATTTAACAGGCTGTGCCTGTTTCATGCGTCAGAGCCAGGTGAGGTGTGTTCTCACCTGGCTCCTGATGCTGCTGGTGGACTGGCAGAGCCTGCACCTCTAAACCTCCACCAGAAACTTTCCTGCCAGGCCAGCAATCAGGGCTTCCAAACCCTCACGTGCAGCAGCACACAGCTGGATGCTGGGATTCCTCAGGGTGATACTGGTTCATTGACAGAACACACCAGTATTTGTATTTAGATTCCTTGATTGTCTGTAGTTGCTGGCAGGTAACTCTACAAAAGGCAATAAACAAAAGAGTTAGAGTTTACTTTATGATTTCAAATCTCTTTTATCAAAACTCTAGGTTACAATGCAACCTAGATTCAGATTCTGGCCCTAGGGATATCCACAGATTTTAAGACTGAAAGAAGTGAGGGTTTTGCCACGAGAAAAGCCATGCCATAAGCAATGACTCAAATTGCTTGTTGAAATTAAAAAAAGCACTGCACGTTAATAATATCACGGCACTTTCGGGTTAAGTTTGTAACAGTTCCAGTTAACACCCGGGCGCATTTACCTCAAAGCAAAGGGCGAGAAATGTACACGGCGAACGTTGGGGGCCTCCAGCCCAACCACCACTTCCAAGCGCACCCTCAACACAGCCCCTGGCCACAGACCCGCGGCCCTTTCCGTGCAGCCCAGCCCAGACAGACGGGGCCCGGGAAAGGGAATTACAAGGAGCGAGGCCTTAACAAGACGCGGCGGCTGCCTCCGGAGAGCCCGCCCTCCGCGGCTGCGGCCTCTCTCAGCCTTCCCGCCGGGAAGCGGCGCCCTTATCCCTGTTCCCTGAGGAGACGCCCGCGGCCCGACCATCCCGCTAAGGGCCGACAGATGCCAGAGCGAGTGCGACTACCGGGGCCGAGCCTCTTACCGACCTCCGCTCCGCCTCGCCCGTCCCCGGGACCGCTCCCGCCGCCACCGGAGACAGGATCGGGCGGAACTTCCGGCACACGCGCCGACCAGGACGTGGGATTCACTTCCGGTTCC